>WAAB01022670.1:0-62332 GCA_013389865.1 Piaya cayana
TTCTATGACTCTATGATATGTCTTATTTTTTCATTGTATCCCTTTGAATATTGTGAAACTGATTTTTATGATTACGACAATGTAAAAACTTCCCAGACATATATAATTTTTTTTAATTTGTGGTTATTGATTGTTTGACATGTACAAAAATATCTGTTATACCAAGTCTTTCTTGATATTTTAATCTGTTTTATTTCCAATCGACTTTTCTAAATGCTCTGGCAGTTCTGAATGTGGTATGGGGAAGGACAAACGGCTTTAACATATGAGCTTATTGTGACAGTAATAGAAACAAATATCACTGAAAATTTTATTTGTGAAAGCTTTGATTCCAGACCATGAGAGTACATTTTAACAACATGAAAATAATCAATGATGACTCCATTCTACTAGGACTAAAAGAATGAAAATGCTCAGAAATTGAATCGATGACCTGGAAAACGAGCTCAAATTCAAAGGTAATTTGATGTTAGGAGCTTCTGAAAAAAGTACACAGACTGAGGGATTTCTTTCTGATATCAATTATAAATAAATTGGTTATGAAATGGAATCAAAAGATTTCACTAGCAGCTGATAGATATCCCAATAATTACAATAGGTTCTCTACAATGATTCTAGTCTCAAACTGAGTAGATTTTTAAGCAAGAAATGCAATTCTACTTCACAGAATTATTTATCTAGCATTGAAGTCCTTGAGTTGCCAATCAGTGGGAGGTGGGAGGGGATTCTGGGCAGTAAGAGTAAGAAATTCTTCTTATCCACCATAAGGTATTGGCCTCGGGCACTGTTTAGCATCTAGGTCTCAACAAGTACCTCTTGCACATTAAGTATGCAGTCTACCATCAGTAGACTAAATCCCCATCTAAATGAATTCAGCACTATGTGAATACTTGATCTGATCTGGTGGGACTGATTTTATGTTCTTAAAGTGTCCTAGATGAGGCATCCCAAAATTGAAGTGATATCCCTAATAATTTGGTTTGGGTTGGGTTGGGTTTTGTTGGGTTGGGTTGGGTTTTGTTTCAAGAGTCTTAGGGAATGACCACCAGATACTGCCTTGTAAAAGAACCAGCTTACGGCCTGTTAGCCACATTGATACTATGCTGTGTAAGATGAATCAGCACAGTGGAAAGCATGGGAACCACTGACACTTTTCCTATAGAAGCTTATTAAGCACTGTGGACAGTGCAGAGCAGAGGCATATTCTTGAAAATGTTCACACACAGGCATGATGTGTATAAGAACACTAAAAGAATCTTTCAGGTATAAAATAAAGTATGCATTTATGGATGGATGATGGTATTTCCCCTAAGCAACCATCACTGTCAGAACAGCTCTTCCATTTTATGCTTCTTTCCATGTTTCTCCGTTAGAAGATCATCATCCATGTGAGTGATGTGCATTTGCAACATGACCAGCAGTCTTGACAGCAATAAGAAAGAAGCTAGACACTACTGTCATGTTCATGCACAAAGCAATTTCACCCAGGAAGATGACAGCAGAAGAGACTGACTACAAACATGTGAGTTTCACTTCAAATCATCCTAAAATGCATTTGTGCTGACCTGATCCTTGGTTACTCAGTTTGATACAGAATACAAAGAGACAGTCAGAAAAATAAAAAGAAAAAAAAAAAGAAAGCAGAACTAAAGTAATAATGGTGCAGTGTGTGCTTTCCAGTGCTTTTCTCTAAGGATTTGTGTTAGGGGAAAATGTACGCAGCCTGTCAGCACAGAGAAGTCAGGATACTGCCACTCAATGTCCCTGGCTTCAACCACTAGTGAAGCTGAACATATGTTTCCCATAGACACATGCAGACAAAGCACATGCATATAACACATAGATATGTATATATACCACTGGATGTACAGACCACAGACATACAGAGCACACACACCAACACTGACAGCACAAACAGCCTCATCCCACCGCCTGCTTTGGCTGAGCAGGATGGAGGTCTGTGAGTGAGAACATATATATACACGTCTAAAAGGTAGAATCCTCAAGCAGCTATACTTAGGCAATCTGCCCCTGCCATTCTCCCCAGCTGCTGCACATGAACTTACAAGCCCTCAAGGCTGCATGCCACTTCAGCTGCTGGTACAGACAATCACACACAGAGCTGTCCGGGACTCCCTCGGTCCCTGTGGCTGCCCTCCTGTGCCCCCATTCCCTACAGACATGCAGCCACACTTGTATCCAGAGGTACACCTTAGAGATCTCCAAATCCATCCTGGCCCCCAGCACACATCTTGTTTGATTCAGCTTAAAAAAGAGATATTAAATAGGCTTACTGGTTCATCCGGCATGATCTTCACTATCAACCACACCCACGCTCTCTCCAGTTGCGGCACCACAGACTCCCCTGTATATACAAAGAGTAAGGAGTTCCTCATTGCAAAACAGATCACAGATCACAGTTGAAAGTGGAGTTTAATGAGGAGACAGGACAGGCTGTGCTGATGAGCTGCAGGGCATTGCCAGGCAAGTGTACTGGCCAGCCAACTCTTGGCACATAGATGGACTCTTTCATTTCCTTATCCTTCTATTACCCACACTTGTTCCTGCCCAAATAACCCAAATCCCTCCTTTATCTCACCTTTGATTCTTCCTTTAATCATCCCATAATAAGTATCATTCAATCCCCAAAAACTTTTCTTCTGCCTCCGCTGATGTGTTCCACACCCCCAGCTAGCAAGGCTAACAGTCCAAAAGTAACCTGGAGACCTGCTCCCCATGGCTCATGATGACGGGTTTCATGCCTGGACAACAGGGCTGAAGCTCTACTGGGACAGCCCTCAGAAGAGGTTGGGCAGGGTCTCCTTTCCCTTGAGTCTTTAATTTGAGCTCTTGCCTGCCATTGTGCCCCTGTGCTCCTCTGTACTTATGAAGGGAGGCATTTCATGGCCCTCTTGTGATGGGCACAAGGGTAACCCAACAACTTGTCAATAGCCCAACAATCTGTATGTACTTAAGCCTACTTAATATCTCTTATTTAAGCCAAATCAAATAAGAAAGCAATAAATCAGAACCAGAGAAGAGCATATACGAAATACAAGAACAGGGAAACAAAAAGCTGAGGTCTAACATTCTCATACTGGTTCTAATTATTATATGAACTGGGATTACAATTAAAAATACTTTGTCATGCAGCCATTCACTCTTGCTAGAACAAAAGGCACCACACACAACTAGCATTGCAAGAAGTCTGCTGGTGTTTAGCTTTCCCAGAGAAAGGCAGGCTGCTGATTTACATGGGCAGAAGCTAAAAATTTGCCTGGGTTATTGGCTTACTCACAGTCTGTAGAGAACACCTTTAGCACCAAGGGCTAGGATAACACAATATCCCCATGCATGCCTTTAATGTGACTACCACCAATGGGCAGTAAAGAAAAACAATAGCTACTTCTAAATACTCTGTGAAATCTCATCCTGAGTGCATGCAGGAGCTGAGAATTTCTAATGTTTTATCCTCTAGTACAGTGTTCTGTAGCAGCAAAGTATCCTGAATTTGATCAGACTTGATACCACCACAAGCAACAAAAGAGACGATAGAGAAGATTTTGCATAAATATCTGGGTAATGGGAACATAGCTACATGCCGCATTCCTCACAAGATGGGGTAGCATGGCAATAGCTTGGAAGGAACTACCTGGGGAGGTTTGTGAACATAAATCTATACAAGGAGAACACTAGGCTTCATTGGAAACAAGGGTCAATATTGCCATGTTGAGCTCTAAACTCAAAGCTCTAGAACTTACTATTACCTCTCTTCAAATAACCGGACTTTTCACAGCTTTTTCAGACGAGGAAGCACTACAAGTAATGCTTGCTAAGTGAAGTAGAATGTGACCAAAAATGAACCTTGCAGAATGAATACATCAAGGAAAACAAACCAACAAGTGTTACACAAGGAATTTTATTTGTATAATATGAATTGCTTCATCACAAATTGGCACAATAGCAAAAGACTGACCCATCATAGAGATATAACTGTCATATAGCAGACAGCATTCCATGACATAAAGCACCCAGATAACATGTTGATAAACAATGTTCTTTTATGATACACAAAGGGAGAACATCCATGCTATGAGCAGCTTGGCAGTGTGCCTCACTGGTTGTTGTTGATTCATCAAAGAGACCAGGCAGGAGGCTGTAAGATGTTTCAGGTTTTTTTTCTCAGACAGAGCCCAAAGGGTTGCAATGGGCACTTGTTGGAATAGCTGTCTCCTGTGTGCTAATGCAGGACATGGTGCTTTACTCTCTCCTGTACAGCATGAATAAAATATCACAGAGCAACTGTGAAATGGAATACATTCCTATGACAGTGGTGTCCAGATGACACCTCTGAGAAGAAAGGCTTGTTTCACACAGGGCTTAACCAATCTATGCAATTTACTGCCACAGTCTATTTTTGTGGCTTGCAGTTCAGCAGATTTCAAAGCAGGATAACACATTTACAGACATAATAAGAACACCTGCATTTACATTAAGTCAGATAAAAAGAGAGCACAGAAAGGATATTAATATAGACAGAAAAGGTAAGATCTCTGGGACAAGAACCATCTGTTTCTATTTGTCTAGACAACACCTAGCACAATATGAACTGATTCCAAGTATGCAAGTAACACAGATAAAAAGATTAATCCATTAGGTATAAGCCAGCTTTAACTATTTAGTGCCAGAGAAAATACACAAGAACCTTATCTCACAATTACATAAAGATTTCTTACACCTTCCTCTGCAGCATCTGATCTGAGCTACTGTTGGGTAGAGGATATGAGAATACTTAATGGCATGAGTCATCATGGCAGTTTTTGCACTGCTTCTTCATAAGAACTCTAGGACTCCTTGGATTATGACAGAAATAGACAAATCACACAAAACACCATGACACCACAATATATAGAAGTAAAAACTAAAAAAACCCAAACCACTAAAATCTTATTTCCTGGATCCACTTCAGTAGAAACAAAAGAACAATTAGGGCTTTTTTCCCTCACTAAATATTTTGTGACTTTTTTTTGTTAGTGGCTAATCCCCTCATAATTAAGTGCATCCCAAAGAGGGGTTCCCCCCGATAAAATCATACAGTTAACACAATTTTGCGATTTTGTTCATCTTTCTTTCATGTTATTTCCCTTTCCTACCCTTCACTCTCTAAGCCTGCCCTTTGAAGACTCTAAGCTCCACAACTTAAACACTAGAGGCCTGGGCAGGAAAAATCTGAGCTAGTAAGTGTACAAGTGAAATGCAGCATCATTCAGGTTTGACTCCTAATGTCCTAACACTTACTTCCATCCTACTGTTCTGCCTCACTCAGAACTGAGCAGTCTTCTAGTTACAGAGTTCACGTGAACAAAATGGATACAGCTATATCTACATTTGTCAGGACAGCCATATACTGTGCTTGCAGAATTCCCAGCAGAATGAGAATCTGTTCTGAGAGTTCCTTTAGTACAAATTGAAAATACTAACAACCCTGACAAGCACAGTAGAAATACCCAGACAGAAGCAAGTGACCCATATGCATGGGAAAAAGCTAATATCCAGCTCTCTGCTGACCTTGCTTCTGTGTTGTTGTTTGTTCTTCTTCCTATTACCTTTCACTGCATGTTCAGATCTCCATTTCCTCTCTTAGTTCTTCCACTGACAGCCTACTTGTTCCTCACCATTGCACTGCTCAGTAGTTCTTTGATCTGCATTCCTTTTGGGCAACCTACACAGCATGCATTTTGTACTTAGTCCTCCCTGCCGTTTCAATTTACATTGTTAAAGCAGCCATAAACTACTTTACTCCATGTACCCTGTGTACGTTTGTCAAACAAATACTTCTAAGGCCTCACTGGAGCAGGTGTTCCTGCCCCAGCCAGCAATCACCTATAAGATTCATACCTATGGAATTCAACAGGTGTAAACGCTCCATCATCCGTTAGCATCACAGTGGGATAGAGGCTGCAATATCAATCAGCTGGTTCTTAACATTTCTTCCCTCTTAAAATGAAAAATAGCGTGGTCAGAAGGGGAAGGGAAGTGATTGTACCTCTGTATTCTGTGCTGGCAAAGGTGCACCTTTAATGCTGTGTTTGGTTTTGGGCCCCTCAGTACAAAAAAGATATTGAGCTGCTGGAGTGTGTCCAGAGGAAGGCAATGAAGCTGGTAAAGGATCTAGAGCACAAGTGTTATGAGGAATGGCTGTTTAGCCCGGAGAAGAAAAGGCTGAGGGAAGACCTTATCACTCTCTACAACTACCTGAAAGGAGCTTGGGGCAAGTGGGTGCTGGTCTCTTCCTCCAAGTAACAAGTGATAGGATGAGAGGAAATGGCCTCAAGTTGCACTAGAAAAGGTTTAGACTGGATATTAGGAAAAAATTCTTTACTGAAAGAGTGGTGAAGCATTGGAACGGGCTGCCCCAGCCCTGGAGGTGTTCAAGGCCAGGTTGGATGAGGCCTTGGGCAGCCTGGGCTGGTGGGAACTGGATGACTTCTAATGTCCCTTCCAACCCAGACCATTCCGTGATTCTATGATTCTAACATCCAACCTAAGCCTCCCTTGGCACATCTTCCTGCCATTTCCTCGGGTCCTCTTGTTGGTTGCCAGACAGAAGCGCTCAGTGCACGCTCCTGAGTGTTACCACCTCAGCTTTACACTTTCCAGAGCACAAACAACCGCTCGATGGTCTCTTTGTGGCCGAAGAAGATGAATTTCTTCACAAAGACGGGATGGGTTTGTTTGGGTTTTTTGGTGGGTAAGAAGCTCTGGGCTCGCAGGATGCGGCGCGGGGGCCGCCTGGGAGGACGTGGTTGCGGCGCGCGTCCCGCAGGGGGCGCCAGAGAGCGACGGCAATAACCCGCTTCCTCCCCCCCCCGGCTCAGGTCTCCTCCTGCTCCCTCCCTCCCCGCGCGACAGGCCCTGACTGGTTGCGGCGGGGTCCGGCGGCGCCTACCGATTGGTCCGCAGGTGCCGCTGGGCGGGGCGGGAGAGGGGGTGGCGGAGGTCATATAAGGAGGTAGCGGCGGCGCGCAGCCAGTGTGTGTGTTTTGGGCGGTGGGAGAGGTGGTTTGCGTGCGGGGGGACTCAGCCTGTCGCCACCCCGCCGTCACCCCCGAGGGCTCCGCGGTCGCGGCGGCGCTGCCTACCTGCGTTTCCCCAGCCATGCTGTGCTATGTGACCAGGCCGGATGCGGTGGTGATGGAGGTGGAGGTGGAGGCGAAAGCCAACGGGGAGGACTGCCTCAACCAGGTGAGGGGGAGGGGGAGAGGAGCGGTAGGAGGGTAACGGTGACCGTTGGTGCCTGACAGGAGCGCGCGTGCCCACCCCTGCCTTTTCTTCCTTCGAGGGAGGGGGTAGGTGGGGGAGGTTGGCGCGAGACCTCGAGCTCGTTGGGGGCGGGGTGGGGGTGCAGTGTGTGATGAGGCCGTTGGTGCCTGACAGACCCGCACGCGCTTCTCCCTCCTCCTCCCCACCCCCAGAGCCATCGTGCGCGTGGGGAGAGGGAGGGGGTGAGGAGCGCGCGCGCCTCGGGGTGATGGGGGGGCCCAGTCTTTCCCTCCTCCCCCCAGTTCTCTCGTTTCTTTCCCTCCTCCCTTTTCTCTTTTCATTTCTTCTCCCCCCCCACGTTGGATGCAGAGGTTGCTGCGTCCCCCGCCTCAGGGCTCTCCGGCCCTTCTTTCTGGCGCTGGCTTGTGAGGCGCAGGCCTCTCGGCCTCGTTGCAGCAGCCTCTTGCGCCCACTGGGGTACGGGGGGCATGAGTCGGGGGACAGAGGCCGCCAAGGAGCGGCTCCCGGGGCCATGCTGGGGCCCTTGTGGCTGGAACTGCTGTCCAGGTGCTTTCGCCCTTCTGCCGCCGCTGCGTCGATGTGGCGGCGACTGCCGTGAGGATGCTGGAGAGAAGTCAAATGCAGCAGCCCGGTCTGGTGGTGGCATCGAAATATAAAACTTGTGGGTTGTACTTTTTTTCTTTCCTTTACTTAGAAAGTGCTGTTGGCAGTGATGTCGAATACTCTCTTTGGAAATCCACTGACCTGCTTAAGTTGCTGTCCTGGGGGCAAAAAGGGGCCATGGAATTTGACCAAGGCAGTCCATGTGTTGTTTTCGTCTGGTGGAGAAATTCCCAGCTTTATCCTAGTATTTATTTGTCTACATGCTCTTGTGTGTAACCTAACACTGAAGTAAGTAATTAACCTTTTGTATAAAAAGCTGGGTACAAGGGCAGGAGTTGGACTTGATGATCCTTGTGGACCACTTTCAACTTAGGGCATTCTATGATTTATTTTGTTTTGTGTTGTAAGTGAGCAGTCTGAAACACTATAATTCACTTGGTATCTTTCATTGTTATGTTGTAGTCATGTCATAAAGAACCTCTTTCTTTCAGGTTTGCAGAAGGTTGGGAATTATAGAAGTTGATTATTTTGGACTGCAGTTCACTGGCAGCAAAGGAGAAAATCTGTGGCTGAATTTGAGGAACAGGATCTCCCAGCAGATGGATGGTTTGCCCCCTTATCGATTGAAATTAAGAGTCAAGTTTTTTGTAGAGCCACATCTTATCTTACAAGAACAGACGAGGTAAGGTAACGGTGG
The DNA here is from genome assembly GCA_013389865.1 of Piaya cayana. Classification (NCBI taxonomy): domain Eukaryota; kingdom Metazoa; phylum Chordata; class Aves; order Cuculiformes; family Coccyzidae; genus Piaya; species Piaya cayana. Next base: position 8,585 of record WAAB01022670.1, read on the forward strand.
TTGTAAGTAGATTTTGGTTTCAATTTTTATAACTTAGGAGAGTGATTACACTCTGGTTTTATTCCTTCCATCTTCTAGTAGTTTTGCTTGACTTTTCTGTGTAATTTTAAAACATCAGTGTTATTTAAATGTAGTACTCCTTTTTTTTTAAGAAAAAAAGAACACTGGTAATACTGTAAGTCTTGTGTAGCTGCCAGTACATAATGAGCATAGGTAATTCATGAGCCCTTAGTGCCTGAAAGTGGAAGAAACTAAGCTGCCAGTAGGAATTGTTTATATGGTATTTGTGTGTCCGATAGTAACCCCTGTTCAGCGATGTTACTCTAGGTCATTCTAAACCACTGGTACAGAAAAGCAGGAAACAATTCCTCTCACAGAGCAAAAAAACTTGCTGAATTCCTTTTTGTTGGGTGTTATGTTACAATAACTTTTAAATAGCTACAGGCCCTTTGAGGCTACAAAAGAAACAGCTGTTCTGCTTCTAAGGGCAGTCCTCTTAACTGAATTGTTATACTCTTAGCCAGTCACAAAAAATAGTTCTCTAAGAGCAGTGAACAGTTGCTTTTACTCCTCGAGTTTGATCCTCAATTGCAATTCGTATGGTAATCTTTCAAGCAAGCTGTGCATGTACTTATTTAAGGCTGACCTTTCAACTGTTCTTTTCCTATTAGTGCAATTAATATAAATGGGGCAAATTTAAATTGTCTATATGGTAATGCCAAAACAAGCTTTCACTACTTGTCTGAACTTGGTACTTGCAGAATTCAGCCCATAGACACAATGTGATTGTTCTGCAGAGTATTTGTTTAAAGACTTTGATTAGAGGCTGGCAGCAGTGTGATTTGGTATTTATTTCATAAGAAGTTCTGAGTTAGGAGCATGCTCGTACAGTTTTACTTTTTCCAGCTAATGTGCAGGAGTGGGTTTTGGGGAACTTGTTTCACCTCACCAGTCTGAAGTTTTCAGAATGCTATGGAGGTAGACCATAGTTGTCCTATATAATGGCTTTAGCTAAGAAAATACATTCTAATAAAATTCCAGTTTTGATGTACCTTATTTTTGAAAAATAAATTCTATCTATGGTGTATCTTTGAGCTTTTTATGAGTATTTTCCTTACAGAAACTTGTCCTCTTATTTAAATATTCTCAATGACAATAAGTATAAAGCTGAGGATTTTTATGTAGAATAAAAGGAGCAACACAATTGCATGCCTGCTGAGACAGGAAAGGTTACTCTGAATGTGTTGGTTGTGTCTCCACACAGACCAAATCAGTGTGAATCTGAGGAAACCTAAAGCCGATATGGTTGCTTTCCTGCTATCCTTGGTGAATGCTTGTTCAGCTTCCCAAGGGTTTTGCAGGCACCTGTGTTTGTGCCTCCAGCACTGTCAGTGCAAGACTTGGCAGGTTGTGCAAGTGCTTAGGGAGCTTGAACTGGTGAAACATAACCCAAGGCCCTAAAAGACAGGTTAGGTAACTCCTATCAAAAGTAGCAAGCACTTCACTGTAAAGACAACTTCAAAAGGCTGTAGGTGGCACAAGCTTTCTTATGCGTATACACAAAAATACTAGTTATAGAGTAGTTTTAAACTTTAAAATTAATAGAGCCTCAGTCATCAGCAGAGCCCTATTTTAAATTCTGCTCTGGAAATAATTATAATTTTGGAGAGCAACAGGCATTGAAACCAGTATTTAATGTCACTGTCTTGTTACCATGAATTGTTTTGAGGCTCCAGTAAGCTGTTCAGTCTATATCCTAAGTATCTTTAATGTTCTTGCTAAAACCAAACAAGTTGTAAAATGGTTTGCTATAGCTGCCTCTTTAGCTGTGTATTCCCAGCACTCTACATGTAGCAGGCATAGAATTCCATAGTGCCTGTTAATGTATATTTATTTCTATAGTGTTAACATTGAGTTTCAGTAGATTTACTTTTTTCCTACTCAGGTCTGCGTGAGGATTTACACATATGCATAGCTTTGCATTTGTTTAGTTTGCATGTAAGCATGTGTGGTATCAGAGAAAACAAGCTTGTTATGCCTGTCATTGACTTTTACATTGGTCTATTGTAGAATAAAATTGCAAGGATTAGCTGTGCAGTTACAGCTGACACCTTGTTTGTTACCTTCACATGTCAAGTCAGTGTGCAGGTCAGCAGAGAAAGTGTTTTCCTTTAGCAGTTATATGATGTATAGGGTGTTTCTGACAGAGTTGTTGCCTTCTGGACTGTTGTGTGAAGAATGCTGAGGAAGTCTCCCAGTCTTTTACTTGTTGCCTCTGATGCTGGTTTTACATATAAATTAGATACATGTTGAGACTGCTTCTGGGAAGCTGCAAGTAATTCTAAATTTTGTTGATATGCTTCATTGTGATGATAATAACAAATATTGTGACTGAGTTGTTACCATTTTTTTCAATATAGTTGGGAAGCTTTGTCAACTCCAGCTCTGCTGCTTTGTTAGAGAACCTTGTCTTGCATTTTAAAACTCAGGTGTGTGATTTTTTGGAACAGGTTAATGTTCAGGTTTATACATGCTGTGTGAAAAGCTGGTCTGGCAACGGAACATCAGCTTCTGCTTCTGTTACCTTTAATCAGCATGCAATCCAGTGGAAGATCGCAACCTCATGCATTTTAATCTTCTAATGTGAGGGAATCTTCTGGCTATTGAGTGCATAGGTGTAGCGTTGGTTGTTACTGAACCTTTGGCCTCTTATGGCAGCAAACCACCTTCACTGAGCACTTTCAGTGGGAGAACTGCATGGAAAAAACCTAACTTATTACACTTGTTCCTTTTACAGGGTTAATAGTAGTATATTTTTTTCTAGTTCTTTGGATCTCAAGTTATGATTTTTATTTGCCTAGTACTGAACTTCACCGCACAATTTTGTGGCTTAGAATTGTTTTCAGTGGAATTAAAGTGCTTAAGAGCACGAATGCTATTAAAATTTAATCTGCTGTCAACTAGAGTTACAAACAAGTCTGAAATTTGAACATCGTGCTTGCTTAGAGGAATTTGAATAACTATACATTTTTTTTGAATGGGAAAACACATCGGCTTGAAAAGGACTGCTATCTTTTTGCTTAAAGATACATGTGATGGTCCAAGATCTATATCATAAGCTCTGGCTGTCATGTTCGTTTTCACTCTGTTTCTTGACGGGTAATGCAACAGTTGGCAAAACGGAGGGGGAGAGGGGTATTGCCCGAATCATTTACGGGTGTTGCATCGAATTGTATGAAGCACTGAGTCCCGGCGAGGAGCTGGGACTGAGAGCCACGGTTATCCTTTACTGCCCGGAGTCCTTCGGAGATTTTGTGGGAGAAGCGGGGCTGGCGGTGGTGCCGGCGGGGCGGGAGGTGCCGCGCGGCCCCTGCGGGCGCTGCGCGGGCGGCGGTGTCGGGGTGCGGCTCTGGCACCCGCCCCGCGGGCTGCGGCCCGACTCCGGGTCACTGACTGCGAGTAACCTCGGCCGGCCCGGCGAATCGGCGGCTGCGGCGCCGCGGCCCAGCCCAGCGGCCCGAGGAGCTCGGCTCCGGATTGGCCTGCACTGCTGTCTCGGGGCAGAAAGTTCTCTGGCGAAAAGCTGCTGTGTAACGTGTGGCAGAGGTGTATTGAGTCTTGCATCCGCTTTAGGACGGAGTGTTTTCCGAGCCGCCTAAGAGGCGAACTGTGTCGAATGGTCATCCTTGAAAACAATTCTTTTTGAGACTGGTAGGGTGAAGTCAACATTGTGGTGATGGCGCAGAAGTAGAAATGATCTTAAAGTGAATAATTTTGAGCGGTGTACATGAAAATGGGTGAAGTTATTTCTGGTGTAATATGGCTGAATCAAATATTCATGTGTAAGCTATGGCAATTTAAGGTAGCATGTCAGATTCTAAGAAGCCATACAGTCTCACGAAGTGTTGGAGAGGTGTTTTTTGCCAGCCCTGACAGAGGTAACTTGTTGAAAGTTGTTTATGTTGCTCAGTATTTGAATTGTATTTGTAAAGTACACTGTTTCTGCAGTGTTATCCAGTTCTGTTGAGGAATTAGTTAATTTAAGAACTTGCTTGTAAAATATTTTAGGCAGTTAATACATGCAGTAGGTAAAAAATAATAATAAAAATCATATTATCCTATAGCATTGTCTCAGCCACTGCAGCAGTGTCATGGTATTTGTTACAGTGCAATAAAAGTCTGCTGTAAGACACTAAGGTGAATTTAATGGATCTGTTTGTCTAAATCAGAGTTGAATTGCAGTTGTTAACCTTTCACCCACTCCGAGAGCAAATGAGAGCAAAGAGGAATGTAATTGTGACTGTGGTGGCTTTGGCATATAGAATGGTCTTATATCGGCTTTTAAAAACTATATTTTCTAGACGTCAAAATATATTTTTAGGGAAAACAATTATGCCTCTTGATTTCTTTAGACTATGGTGTTGTGAATTTACTTCAGAGTTGGAAAGAACCTTATCCTATGGTAAGGAGTGTCATACCCCAAAGAAAACAGACACTTCCTTGGGATGCATGTGGAGATTCTTGTCAGTAACTGGCAAGCGAATGGGTTCTCTTGGCTATATTTTTGGTTTAGAAATCATTAGTCCTGTACAGATACTTTATTGGTAAATGAATAAGGTTTGTCAGTTTCTCCACTGGCAGCTAAGTTTAGAGCTTAAAGGTTTTAAGATTTTTAAGGTCTTTAGATTTCTGTGCCCTGTTCTCCTTTCCTTGATTAAAGTAGTAGGGACAATTTTCAGTGCAGAACTGAATCCTGATGCACAGAATTGTCCTCAATGAGTTCAGAGAAAATAATCTTGTATTATGTGTAGTCTGTGCTTTTCATAGTACTTGTTTGGTGAGGCTGTTACTTCCAATTCAGTTAGATGAACACTAGGTGATTTGCCTCTTGTAGGGATTTCATTGTAGTGAAATACTGACATCCGTTTCTGGTAGTGTTCAGTGTAGCCAGGCTGTGTAAATCACTTTAAAGAGAGGCAAAAAGCAATTGATGTGATATCTGGGTTGGTACAATCTTGCAACATCCCCTTTCTACAACATTTGTATCAAATTATTTGCAACTAAAATATATTAATCACATTCTACATTTGATTTTACACATAGAACTTAGGAAAGGCTCAGGAGCAAAAACCAAGGATACAAAATCAATATAAAATCACCAATGTAGCTACTGCTTGAAGAAAGCATGTGATCTTCTAAATATAAAACTGCTTTTTTTTTGTAAAGGAAGTTCTTCTTGGGCAGTATTGCTTTGGCAAACTTGATGCTTTGCACTCTGATTAGTATTTTTATGTACTGTTTTGAACTATCAAACTGAAAGGAAACATTCTATAATTGAATATACGTGAATAGCTAGCATGAGATTGGGGAACACTAATGCCATTTGTAGTGTATTTGTAGTAGTGGTACTGTCTTTTGTACTAATGCTGTCGTGTAGAACGCTTGACTGCAAGTACATTGGGAAATTCTGTTTGTTCTTCAATCTGTCACTAGTTGTGCAATGTCCCAACATGTCTGGCAGTTGTTAAGCCGACTAGGAGCCATAGCAATTGATTGGTAAAGTTCGAGGTTCTGTAGACTTGTTTTCTGTGAAGATTGAAAGATGAAATTAAACTGAGGACAAAGTAGTAACAAATTTGCAGAATGTGCTAAGAGAATATAGTGCTGCAGGGAAAGAAAAACATATTTTGTCTGACTTCTTCCTTTTCAAATTTATAACAGGTAATAATGTGTCATGTCTAACTGAAGTGGTGAATGATGCAGAACCAAAAACAAATTGTTTTTTATATAGTGATCAAATGAAGACATTCTACTAGTAGCATTGGAATTCCAACCTTTAGAGGACTTCAGTTATGAACAGTTCAGTTTTCTGTTTGAAAACACTTTGCTGTTTTAAAACTTGCTAGATTAAAAATCTGAGCATAAAATACTAACACTGAAATAGTTACTTGAGAAACTGAGTACTGTTTTACCATGCAACCTAAGTATATTTAAAGATGGGGAAAGCTTTAACGTTTTTTGTATCATCTCCAGATCCCTGAAGAAAAGAGGGACAGTGGCTTGAGTGCTATTAAGTGATTGTCACAACCTAATTTACAATAGCTTGTTAATAATTTCTGGTAACTAATAGAAACTGTAGCATGACAAGGTTTTCTGCAGAAAATGTGTTGGGTCCTTTGGACTTTCCAGAATTAGGTAAGGAACTGATTCAAGGATCCTGGTGCTTTAGCTTTTCTTGACTATATTCAGCAATTAAAAAACTCTGTTCTTCTGCCTTTCTGTTTAAGGATCAAAAGACTTTTGTTTTCTGTAAAAAGAATCTGCCTTTATAATCAGATTCGGGTTGGTGGTGTGTTTTGAACCTCGAAGGGAGATGACTTTGCAGTAGCTATTAATATAACTTTGGAGAAGTGCAGTCTTAGGCTGGGAGAGCAAATCAGAATCTGCACTAATCATGGTCACTTGCTGTTGTATAAAAATGTCTGCAGTCCTCTGTCTCTCAATTTCTAGATCTTTTTCCTTCCTCAAACACACTTAGGGACTCAAAATGAAGAACACAAGCACCAGTGAATTTGCTGTTTGAACTTCGACTCAGGGCAGCTGCTGTAGCAGATTAGTATGTCGTTCAAAACCTAATTTCACTAACAGGTCCTGTGGTGACTAATTTCTGATGTATGATAGGTGCAGTTTAGGCAATGGGCTTGGGCCAGCAACCGTTTTTTAAAATGCAGACCAATGACTGTGAGATGGAGTGTTAAATATGTCTGGTTTCTGACTCAACTAAATGGCTTACCATAATGTCAGCCAGTCCGTGAACTGGCATAGGTTTAGTTACTTTGCCATAACTGTCCCTTACACATGCCATACCTTTGTCCCCTTTATCAGAAAAATGGGAAGCTGCTTAGTCTCCAAGATGTTTTCCTTTCTGTGATAGGGCCCAGTTATAGAAAGTTACTGCACAGTAACTGGTGTGATACTATTTCACGTTGTACATTAAACTCGTTTGTCTACCTGTGCCGTTACTGGCTTTTTAGTAATGGAATCTGACAAGCTGTGCCTCTGCTGTAGCTGTTTCTGTAATGCATCATTGTTTGCAGGAACAATCTTTTGTGTTTCAATTCTCTGTCAGTAAGGTTTCAGAACAAGGGCGGAGGACTGACTTTTCCCTGTGTAGCCAGTGCTGCTGTATGCATAAAAAACTGAAGAAGCAAGCATTTAGGTGTGGTAGGTGTAAACATGCGTTGGCTAGTTAGAAGAAAATTGTCAGGCATATCTTTGAAATACTTTGTGTAATTAGTGTGTAGTTATGACTGGAAAACCTGTTCTGGTATTAACAGAGGATCAGAAGTACACAAGAAGCTACATATTTTATGAAATATTGGTTGTAATTAGGGAAGTGCTTACTATTTTAATGTATCTTTGTAATAGTATTTTAGTAATCTATCAGATATTTTTTTCCAGATTTATAGACTGAACTGTAATAGGAGGGTGTAAAACCAGTGGATTTTGAAAGCCATAGATAATGCCTTTCTGTAACCTACACAAGCAGAGTTATGAATTGGCAAAGTAGCAGAACTGAATTGGAGCAGAGGTTTGGGACTTGCTCCAAAAAAAACCTAAATATGGAATAACTTAACTGTGGAGACAACTGCACTGGGTGAAGTTCAAATCCTCTTGCCACCTAAACTTATATCCTGCACAGAATGAGGAGGATGGCTTCCACCAGACACCAGCTAGAAGTGCTGAAGTTTAGATTGATGTCTAGGCATCAGTGAGACAATTAAGCACTTGTCACAACTGCAGTGAAGCTCTGGGATGCCTCAAACTGCTTGCAAATGGTATTGGAGCTGTCTTGTTGCAGTTAATGAATTTTAGGGACAATTTAATACTTTTTTCCTTATTGCAAAAGTTCTGAATGTGGGGCATCTTTAGGGCCAGTATTTTCTTAGTAGAGCTAAGAATGAATAAAAATCTTGCAAGTTACGTATTTGCTTATAGTGCTGAAGAAGTAACCCCATTTACTCTGTTGTTCAGTGTAATTGTAGATTGCCACAACAGGATATACTTATTCAAAATTCCTGTTGGAAAGAAAGCTAATTGCTTACTAGCATCTTTAAGTTCAGTGATAAGTGATTCAATAGAGCTTTTTAAGACAAGTAGATTACATGTAATTTTAGAAAAGTAAAATAAATGTCCTGTTACTGTGGAAGCTAAGACACATGCCTGTTGGCATGAGGCTTCTTTTATTGAAAAATTCTTTCCAGCAATATACTGCAGTGTAATTACTTTTACATCTGCTTCCCATAAATGACTATTAAGAAAAAATGGTAAGAAATTTATATTGCGTTCCATGAGGGGAGATAAGGAAGAATTTATAGGTGTTAAGGTAGACTGTAGGGGAAATAGGCAGGCTGCTGTTGGAGGAAATATTGATTTGTCTAATTAGATAACAATAAGACAGGGAACCTGTTCTTTGCTGCTTGCCAAACTTTTTCTACTTGTTTCATTCATTGCAAATTCTTGATCACTAAACTAATGATTAGCAAACATGTGAGATGTTATTTGATATTTATCTTGATTACAAGCATCTTTTAACATATTGTATAAGCAAATATTTCTGGTTCCATTGCAGGCATATGTTTTTCTTGCATATAAAAGAGGATCTTCTTGCTGGTAATCTTCAGTGTTCTTCAGAACATGCAATTGAACTTAGTGCATTGTTGGCACAGATGAAGTTTGGAGATTATAACCAGAACACTGCCAAGTACAGTTATGAAGAGCTGTGTGCGAAAGAACTCACCACCACCATTTTGGAGAGGTAAAAAAAAGCACGATAATATAACCTCCTTTTTGGGGACCAAAAGCATAAGAATGTTATGCTCTTACTAGCTGATACTGTAGTGTACCTTGTGATATATAAATTATTAGGGTTTTTTATAAGCTTGAGATCAAAATACAACCTGAATATTAAACTAGTGTTCTGATTTCAGTCCATTCTTAAGGTCTATTATGAGGTTGGCAGGAGGGGTGTGAAAAGCAAAAGCTGTTAAACACCAGTTGTTGGGGAAATGTAGGTATTTAAATTCTTGGAGCAGGGTGATCAAATTACATGTATGTCTTTGACCTATGCTTGTGAATGTAAGTAACAACAATTTATCTGACATAGTACCCTTACACTGAGAAATAGACAGGATTCTGGAACACTATCATAGCTCAATTCCTGAATATCAAGAAAATTTCAGCATCGTGCTTTCCTGTAGATTTTCTTAGTTATCAACTCCAGTGTTTTTTCAGGTAAACGTGGCGGGGGTGATGGTGTTAGTTGGAAAGCTTTAGTTATATGTAGCTTTTTAATTTCTAAGCAGATGTACAGTACTGTCTCAAACATTCTCAAGATGTTTTGGTAATTCTCAGTTCTTTCCAGTCAATGGTTACTGGAAGTCTATAGCGTGATAAAGCAGGTCAGGAGCATTTAATTATATGTTTAACTAGGTCATCTAAAAACCCATGTTAAAACCAGCTGCTGACAGTAACAGCATGTACTTGAGTTAATTTACCTATCTTTAATCTTTTTACTTACAGCATTGTTGCAAAGCACAAGGAGCTAGAAGGTCTTAGTCAAGCTTCTGCTGAATACCAGGTTCTACAGATTGTAACAATGCTGGAGAACTATGGGGTAGAATGGCATTCAGTAAGAGACAGTGAAGGGCAAAAACTCCTTATTGGTGTTGGACCTGAAGGCATATCCATCTGTAAAGATGACTTCAGTCTTATCAACAGGTATGTATGTTTTAGAACTGTTTCCATCTTCTATTTTTCAGAAGTACTGAGCATGCTTCTAGTTTTTATATAAATTTACAGAAAGGCTCTGAATTACTGAAAGGAACTATTGGAACTTAAGGTCTGAGGACACTGCCTGCTTATAATCAAGAAAACTGACCTTGATACTCTTGATTTCTAGATCTATTTTTGAGGCAGCATCTTCAGTCCAAAATCAGGTGGAAATCATTGCAACTTCTAAGTACACTGTTGTGGTTTGTGGAAAATGCCCTTATTAAAAGCTAAATAACCTTTTTTATATTCATTTATAGAATTGCTTATCCTGTTGTTCAAATGGCAACTCAGTCAGGGAAGAATGTGTATCTGACTGTTACCAAGGAGTCTGGCAATAGTGTTGTTCTCTTGTTCAAGATGATCAGTACAAGAGCAGCAAGTGGACTCTATAGAGCAATTACAGAGACACATGCATTTTACAGGTCAGTATTGCCACTGGAGCCAACTGCTGCTGCTCTTCTCTGTAGTATTTAAATTAAGTGCTTAAGCAACCAGTGGTCTGACTATGCTTCAGAAATTCTCTGGAAGATTTCATTGTCTTTTCAGCCTCTACTTTCCTCTTAAGTTCAGAAGCTGAACAGGTTTTTTCTGCTTTCCATTTTGTGGGGTGGGAGTACAAGACAAGTAGGCAAAAATTCTCAATCTACCACTATGAATAACAGCACTTCAGAATATAAGCATACTGTGTCCTTTGATACTTTGTAAACAATAGGCACACATGTATTGCCCCTGTGAGGGAGTAGGAGAGCAAAGGAGGAAGATCCTGTCAGAGTATGTAGGGGTAGCTCATATGCCCATGTATACCTTTTCTCCTTTGACTCTTCCAGTTGCTAGAAGTTGTCTATATGTCACCTGATACCATGTGTTTAAATCTTCCTACAATTTCTCTGTCCTTGCTCACATGACCAGGACCAGCATGCTTCCATTGTCTTTGTCCTATTGTCCTATAAAGAAGGGGTGCTATAATCACTTGTTGACAGCTGGGGGTTTTTTTAAACCCCATTTAATTACTGTGATGAGGTCCAACACTGATCAACAGAACTGTCAAAGACACTTAGTGGTGATTTCTCTAAATTAGCTACCACATATCAGTTTCAATTACTTTGTAAGAGAAGAATTGGACTTAAGGCAGAGGAAATTATATACACCAGGCCAAGACCTGTCCAGTTTCTCAAATTAAGTAACTTTAATAGTTACAGCAATTCATATCAGGCAGTTGACTTTCTGACCCCTGCTTGTTTTGTGAGGCTGATGCTAAGTATGTTTTGTTCTGCTCTGTAATTATATGCCCCTGCATTGCTGGCTTGCACTCGTCGTACTTTTTTGCCAGGCAGTTAAAGCATTACATAACTTAGTCTTAACTTCTTGATCTTTGCTTGTAACTGTCCTCTCGCAGTTTATTTTAATTGAGGCAGAATTTTAGCTAAGCAATAGCATTTGGCCATGTGCTTTGATCTTGGAGCCTAGGCCTAGTGAGGCTGTAGTTCTCATATTTCCTACATTGTCTAGAGAAGCACTATGCCTAAAGTAGGCTTCTGCAGATTTAACTATCACTTAAATGTGACAAGCATGGTTAGGGTAGCTGAGCTACCTGGTGGCAACTAGAAGTGCCTTAATTCAATTCTGTGCTGCTTTCACGCTGGTTTCTTTCACATGATACAATACTAGACATAAGGTACTGAGTGGAAATTTGGTTGAATATGTTACTTGACTATGTGCTAAAAATTTGATAACCAATCCAAAGACGTGGTATTCCAAAGACTATTAACTGGAATTCTTTAATGCAGTGTCTGGAAATCACCAGGTAAAGAGGTGTTGCCAGGCTAAATGTGAATTGAGTATTGGCTGTTTATATTTACATAATGCCTTAAGTGCCTTCCATAGACTGACTCAGTTTTACCAGACACATCACACTTCTGAAGATGTAAAATAACTGTCACTTTTCCATTTTACACTTTTCAAAGTAGAGTTGTCATGCAAACAACATTCAGAAGCTTAAATATCTTAGAATGCTCTGTTTGCTTAAATGTCAGTGCTGTTACTTCAGCTTCAGGAGCAACCTTCAGGATAGGCTTGTTGGTACTAACTAACCACATTTGCATTTGTCCTATTGTTTTATAGGTGTGACACTGTCACCAATGCTGTCATGATGCAATATAGTCGAGACTTAAAGGGCCACTTAGCATCTCTATTCCTGAATGAAAACATTAATCTTGGTAAAAAATACGTCTTTGACATTAAAAGAACATCAAAAGAAGTTTACGATCATGCAAGGCGAGCTCTTTATAATGCGGGCATTGTGGATCTTGTTTCAAGAAGTGACCAAACCCCACCAAGTTCTCCCCTTAAGTCTTCGGAAAGTAGCATGAACTGTGACAACTGTGAGGGTCTTAGCTGCCAACAAACAAAAGCTCTGCAAGAGAAGTTGCGGAAGCTAAAGGAGTCCATGCTTTGTATGGTGTGTTGTGAAGAAGAAATAAATTCAACCTTTTGTCCCTGTGGCCACACAGTCTGCTGCAAGACTTGTGCTGCCCAGTTACAGGTAATGGCAGTGCCATTAAGGTGCAAGTTACCAAATACGTGGAAGCTTTTGGTTTCCTGTCTGCTTAAGTTATGGGTTAATCAGTTACATTGAGACTCTAGTAAAATTTACTTTAAAAATTTAGTTTGTGGGAAACTAATTCCACAGAACATTGTTTTGATGATGAAGAATAAGCCTTAGCTGTGCAAGCTTGTAAGGGTGAGAATTAGCTGCATGTTTCTCATGGTATCGGGTTTTATATATGGAGATTATGGATAAGTGCTCTGTTAGCGAGTACATGGAGGGAAGCCTCCAATAAGCTCTCAATATTAAGTAACCTAATTTCCTAATGTCTTTCCTTTTCAGTCATGTCCTGTTTGCAGATCTCGTGTAGAGCATGTCCAGCATGTGTACTTGCCAACCCACACCAGTCTTCTCAACCTGACTGTGATATGATCTACGTATACACTTTAAACCCATCATGTACTTTTTAAACTGCACTAATATGAAATGCAACCTTTGATTGTGATGAAGGCAATCACTCTGGCACCTATCCACGATCAAAAGTGAAAATACTGCATTTTTTAAAATAATCATTCTTCATTTAGCATGTCCAAAATGGTTTGGGACATCTCTTGATACCAGATATGTAATCAATTCATAATTAAAGGAGAATGCATAAGTAGCATGGCAGTGTTGCCAGAAAGCTAGGTAACCCTGGAGAAATGTGGTGTACACATACCGGTATATACCCAGCAAGAGCAATGCAGCTTTTTGTCTTATCATCTTCTGACTCCTTTTTAGTACAGTCATTCCATTTATTTTAATAGTAAGCCTAGCTTTTACAAATATCAGTTTAGTACGGCTCATAGTTTCTGCTTTTAGTAAACTGCTTTAAAGAGGAGAGAACTTTTAAAATAAAATGGTTCTTAAAGTTACAAGGCTTCATCAAGCAGCTGTATTAAATTCTGAACTGTTAAAACAATTGAGAATAGCTTTGGAAGGGTAGAATAAGTTTGTTGATGTCAGTGGTGAGGGTGGGGCAGGAGAGTCCTTTGGTTGGCAGTGTCCTGTGGAAGCACAGTTATAGGACTTCACAGCTGTCAATGGGCAAGGTGCTCCCAGGTTTCCCATATCCAGCTTGGCTGGTGGTCTTGGGAGCTGCAGTCAGCTGCCCTTTTAGTTGGCTTTGTTTTTGGAGAGTGATTTTAAACTATTAAACATGCACCGTTAATTTCTAAACCAAGAGTGTATAATTTTAAATGCTTTCTTCAGTTAACATCTTTATTGGGTAGGTCATTTCCTGCTAGAATGTCTTTAATCTCCACCCTCCTACTTGGGCATTTTGGGCTTTGGTTTCTTAGTGTATTCTCTAGGGTACAGAGGAAACTAGGGACCAAGTTTGGGTGCAATACTGGCTTAATCAAAGCTAGAAAAGTACACTGTCACTTTACTGAAATTTTCTGACTATACTTTTCATATTGCCTTAATGTAGCAGTAATGTGTGTTTATGCATCTATTTCTTTGCACAGACATTTTGTCAAAATATTAAAACTCTACTTTTTTATGACACATTAGCATATAAACCTTACTCGAAGAGGGTATTTATTTTTTCACTTTGTAAAGAAAATTTTGTTTCCTCATGAAGCGAGAGCTTTGCCCTATATCATAGGCAACTTCTGTCTTTTTATATTCGGATTAATAAAGGACTTTTAAAACCTACTTTATTGTTAGTGTTGTTTTGTTCTGAAATTAATCTGTGGCATTACTGATCTGAAAATACATTATGAAATTTTTTCATGTTTAGTCTTGAATATTGTTACCTTTTCAAAGGGAATTAAGCTTCCTCAGGTGCATGCATGTTTCAAGGGAGGGAAGAAAATAGACCTGGTGTGACTACTTGTTTAGATGGTGTTCTTTGAAACAGCTGACATAATCCAACTGTGAAATAGCCTTCAAAATTAATTCTGAAGAGCTTTCCTGCAGTAAATTGCCAAAAATACATGGAGTATGTTCCAGTAAGATGAGTTAAATGAAAAAATGCAGCTTGAGATTCAGAGTTCAGCAGTCTTGTCTAGGAAAGGTGTTAATTGCAGAAGTTTTGGTGTCTTTTCTGACTTGAAGCTATTTGCATTTACTAACCCTGCTGTCATGTTCTTGAAGAGATGGTACTTGAGCCCTCCCAGCATGGAGTTCTGTCTTGCATCCTTCAGCTTACTTGTGGGGGCTAAGACAGTGCTAGGATCTATGGGTCTCCATTCTGGTGTGTGTGAACTGAGGTCATTTAGCTGTGACCTTTTTGAAGAAGGGTATTGCTATTTAAAACAGGTTGTTGGAGTCACGTGTCCTATTGGCCATTGTGGATTGGATCTTGTAACCCTGGACCTAAAGTTATTTTAGGCTAGTTGTAACCCTGCTGAGTAGGGCCAGGGGAAGCTGGCTAATGGCTCGGCAATGATTTCTGAGTATAAAAGCTGTTTTTCTCAATGTTAAGTGTACTAGGCACAAGATAACTTCCACTTATCAAGACATGACATTGTCAAGTTTAAAAGTGGGTGCTACTGAATTCCCTTTCACATATGGCAAGTTCTGAAGGAAAGGTGTATTGTCCCTATAAGTGATCTACAGGAATGAATGAGCACTCAAGCATTGTCAGAGAAAACTGTCTTTAGCTACTCTCCCTATGTACAGAAGTGCCAACACCAATCCTCGTTGCTTCCAAAGATTGCCGTCTTCTGTGCTAACAGAATTACATTAGTAACATCTAATCCATCATCCTATGGTAGCTGCCTAAAATGGATTGTAAATTGATATAAATAGATGCTAATGCGGGCATCTCATTTATAGTGTTCAACAAGATCAAGCTGCTAAAAGAGGCAAGCATTAACTCCAGGTCCTTTGTAATTAAATTGGCTGTGTAATTAGACATTCCTAATAAAAATCATTCCAGTAGTTAGAACTCTAATTGTGGTGAGGTTTGAGAGGTTGGGTGCCATAGGGTAGAATACAGGCAAAGTATGCTGTAAACATCACCTGCCTGCTCTTGAGAAGCCTGGCATGGCATCAGGCATAGGGGCAGGTCCCAACAAGAGTCTGGCAAGTGCTAGTTCTATCTGAGGCTGCTGGGGGCCTAGTTGGGTATTGGCAAAAGAAGGTGTCAAGCACAAGAATGGCTTCTCCCAGTTAGAAAGGGAGATGGGCATGCTCCACACCCAGTGTGATTTTAACAGACTTATTACCTGCTCTGAATTGAGCACTAGGAGTCCTGAATGCTGCAAACCACTAAAAGCCTCACTGCATTTATACACAAGGTCTAAGAGGATGCAAAGCAATACAAGAATAGCCTTGTCTTTTTCACAGGCAGCTGCCTGCAGAAGCATTGTTTGAAATAGAGTTGATCATGCTCTGGTAGAAAAGTGTTGCTTAACCACTTGAAACTGCTGGGGTATGAGTTGCTCAATGTTTGTGGTTCCAGTACGCTGTTAAAACAAGTACTGTGAGCTGCCAAACGCTGTGAAGAGTGTAAACGAAACAACAGAAAATCCTTATCCCTCTGCACTGCAGAAAGGGTCAGGTCTTGTTTGCTGAAGTGCTGTTCTCCTAAGAATCTTTGTCTCAATGTTGTGGTAGATAGCGGGTGGGGGGACAAAAAAACCACCAACGGAACAGTTTGGAAACAGCTGTAGTTTGTGTTCTTTGCGTTTCTTCCTCAGGAGTGGGAGGGCTGATCACAAAGCTTCATTTGGTGCCTTACACCCTGTGGTAGTGTATCAGTGTGTACTGGCACTCACAGTGATGTCAGCTCCTATATTGGTATTTCCTACCCAAAGCTAGTGTAATTTGGCAAGAAAACTTAGAGAAAAATCAGTTTGCATTTATCTTCAAATTTGCACTGCAGCTGTTGTGATCTCAGCAAGTGTGTGCAATGTCATCTTACGAGGCTGCAGTCCCAGGTTACTGCTACAAGAGCTGAAATGGGAAAAACTCACATTCAGAGGCAGCATGACTTGCTGGGTAAATTCAAGAGCAGGAGCCCTGTTGCTTACTTGGACCTCCTCCAGACAGTAGGACAGCATTCAAAAGCAGCTCTGTGGAGAGTAGGAAAATGGGGAGAGAGATGTTCTTGCTAAATACAGCTACGCTTAAACGTTATTTAAAAAGAGATCGAGCTTTAGCAATAACTACACCTGTGCTACCAGGGCTGCATACTCCCAGCCCTCCACTGACACCTGCCTGGCTTTCATCCTCCCTTTGCTCCATCAATATCTGTGTTTATGGAGAGCTCAGCCTGCGAGAGAGCACAAAGGCAGGATGCTGAGATGTTCCAAGTTACAACAGTTAAAAAAGCACAACTCCCATCTTCCAGCATGGAGTGGTTCATTTTGAGATGCTAATGTTAAAATGCTGAAGAACTGTAAAATGATGGCTTCTGTATTTTGAAATCATTTTGATTTCTTCCCCAAGTGCCATAAAAGCATGAACACAGCAGCATTCAGATATTTCAAGATTTACATTCTTGCTAAATCAGCATTGTTGAGTTCCCTAACAGAATTCCCTCGGGGGACAATTCTCATCCGTCAGCCTACGCTATTTCACTTCACAGCAGCATGCTGGCATGTTGATCAAAGACATAGGGAAATTACAACTCAGATTTCCCGTTTATGGTTTTTAAACAACAGACTTGCCATGGAGTATTAAAAATGTGGATTGACAAATCTGAGCTTCGGTAACGTCTGGTCAAAGATCCCCCAGCCCCATTTTCTCTTAGAGTAGTGCCAGGCAAGTGCTTCCTTTGCCTTTGTGTGCACGGATTGGAGCCTGTTAGAACAGCAAGTAGCAACTGATAAATGGATTTAAAAGCAAAATTGTGGAAGTGTGTGTGTGGAACAACTCTGAGACAAATGTAGACTGCCTGGAGAGAGGCAGACTTTCCACGGCAGAGCCTGAGCACAGCTTTGCTGGAGGAAGCCTGGGTAGGGAGTTTCCAGAGGCCTCTGGGTGCAGGGGCTGTGGCTGCCCCTGAGATACGAGGGCTGGTAGGGAGTCCTGCTGGCCCTCCGTGAGCAGGTTGAAGTGGGAAGAAGTACAGCACAAGGCCAGGCAGGAGATGAGACATGTGGGAGCAGGCTAGCCACTGCTGGGCCAGTAAGTGCCCAAGGAAACTTCCACCAGAGCACACTCTAGGGAGGCCATAGCCAAACCTCCCCATCTGGAAGGAGCTCATATCATCATGACTTCAAGGTAAACTGCCAGCTGAAGCCCCTTGGTTCAACACCACGTTTGAGAGTACTGGGTAGTAAAAGCCATCATGGTTTCAGTATCTTCTAGTTCCCTGCAAAGGGTGGCGTGAGCTAGGAAGACGTACCAAGAGTAACACTGAGAAAGGGCTCTCGGAGAGCTTGTCTCTTGGAAGACATCACTGCTGATGTAGTAGTGGGAAAATGCAAACTGTGATAACACAGAAAACTCAGCAGGACATGAGGGATCCTGAAGAGTGAATAGGGCTGTTGCTCCGTTCCACTCAGGTGGCAAACAAGGTTCAGTGTGACCACCTTTTCCTGCTGGGACAGGGGTACTTTCTGGGGCTTGGCCAGCAGCTAGCTGGCCATAGCGCTCATGTGTACACTGCATTCCTGAAAGAAAAAGGTCAAACAAACAAACCATACCGGCTTTCTGAGAACTTAACAACAGGTCACTTGCTGATCACTTGCCAACTAAAACACAGAATACTTTTCAGCTGGTTGGGGACTGAGGGAGGGTAAGACACAAGCAGGACAGGAATCAATCTGCCTCTGAAAGCTGATACCTTTCTCTGCCTTTACTTCTACCCTCTCCTGAGTGACCTGAATTACCCTGTCTCACTATTTGCTGACCCTTCCTTGATTTCTGGGATCCATCTCCAGATTCTGAAGCCAACCTTTTTTCTTCTAGCAGTGGTCCACATAAACACCACTGTGGAAGAGAATCTGAATATCTTTGGTCAACGCCATCACACACACCCCACAAGCTGCCCCTCACCCCCCAACACGCTCCACCCCCTGCTCCCCAACCTCCCCTTTTCTGTACCTGTGGCAGCAAGAAACAAATCAGTATAAATTAATCTTTCCTGTTACCATGAGGGTGCCTAAACAAAAATGCTTCTCTGCATTCCAGGGTCACTTAGCGGTTACAATGGGGTTAACTAGGCATGTGTTTGCCATCCTTTTTTCATTGAGTAGTTGGTGTCTCACTTCTCTGCTCCTTCAAAGCAAACCAATGCAGGTAATGAGAGGCAGTAACATGGCAACTTTCTACACAAACAGACTTGCCAGAGCCAGATCTTCCTCTCTTCTGCCAGAAAGCTGTTTCTCTGAGGAATCCATGCATCTGGCACCAAATTCCAATCATAGCACTACAACTGCGGGAGTTAGAGACATTGGCAGCTCATCTGAAGAGACAGTATTTGTTTTCCTTGTTTAGAACTACAAATAGTCAATACAGGACTCTCATTCAAACAATATTGATGATTGAAGTAATGCAAGCACAGAGACACAGCCCAAAATTGGACTTCTGCTCCAAAGCAGGCCTATCTCTTGCTTCAGATGCTGAAGTTCCAAAGGGCAATGCAGAAAGCACATGCCTAGCAGCAAAACAGCCCTGAAGATAAACTGACATGCCATGTGCCCATGTTTGACTTTTAAACTGTTTGCTTATGTTGTTGTCTGAACTGGAATTTTTGAAAACACCTTCAGCTCTGCTGTGGTTTGAGCAGCTGATTTCCTCCTCCTCTTCTCAGAGATGCACAAAAGTGAAGCAAAACCAAAGCATCCTGAGAACACCCTGTCTGGGCAATGTGCTGACAACACATGCATTAGTCTCGAAGGGCAGTTGCAAGCTCTTTGTAATTAGTACACTGAAAGTGCTGCTTCACCATTCTGTCTCTAGGGCTCTCCTCTCCTGGGGCAGACACGCATTAGAACCTTCTCCTGCAAATGAAGAAGTAAAAAAGCACAGTTCTTTGGTTCCTTGCATCTACAATCCCACTGCTACAACAGGAGGAAGATGATGACTGTCCTTTTCCCCAATATTTTTAAAGGGAAGCAAAAAAGAGAGAGATGATTACTCATTCCTGTTTTCAAGAAAAAATGTCTCTACTTCTTGGAAGAGACATTTGGGACTGGTAGTAATGCGAGGTGAGGAAAAACTTTTGGAAGGAAAAAAAAGACAAATGTCTTGCCACAACAGACACTGTTTCTCAAAAGACTATGATCTTGGGTAGGTTACTAAGTGCTGGCATTTTGCCCTCAAATCCTGTCCCTACCAGAAGGATTTCCCTCAAAATTAAGAACCACGTCCTGCAAACCAAGGGCACTACTGCAAAGAACATTTACTTCATGTGTCAGGGAGCTCTGTAGTGATGGAAAGGGGCAGAATAGTGCCTGAAACAGAGGGTGTTGTAATGAATGTAAAAATCACGAACAAAAATCATGACCTTGAGCTGGAGGGGAACATGTCACTGTGGAAAGCAGAACCAACAAGGGTAAAGAACAAGAGATGGGAAGATACAGGGCAACTCCCCAACAAACACATTGCTGTGTTTTTTGATAACAAATGGTACTGTCATGTGTTCCTTTTCCCACTCTTGCCTATGCAAACATTAATTTAACAACCCCAGGCTGCCAAAAGCTTCTTTATCTAATATCAGCCACAGTCACAGAGAAACAATGTTGCTTTGGTGCTGCAGATTCAACCCTGGCAGCTAATCCTCAGCAGAGTGTTGACTCCCTTGATTTCTTGTGATGAGTGAAGCTCTTTACAATTTTAACCCAAGCAGTGGAGACTGTTCTTGCCCAGCCTGTTTGTTAAAGGGATACAGCACTGCCAGGTGAAACACCCTGCAGCACCACCACTCCACTGGATGCCTACCAAGAACTATTATCCATGTGCAAGGTGACACTTCAGACTTTGAAGACTCTCCCCCACTCCCCCAAGCTATTGCAAACTCCCTTTTCTACTTTCAGTTCAGCCCTATAAAAATACAGAATAAGGTTGATTTGCATGTGAAAATTCACTTTGGTAGGGTATTTTATTAGAGTAAAATGAGTATATTCAAAGGGGAAAAAGTTTAGCATCTTAGTAAAAAGATTTTTTTGTTTGTTTTAGCTCTGGTCAGCTTGTGAAAATTGTTGTAGAAATGATGTCTTCAAGTTTTACATACCTTCAAACCAGACTCAGACATTCACACAAGCACACAGTTTTTTGCTTCAGTGCAAACATAAATAGTTTGTAGAAAAGGTTATTTTCAGACAGTTTTGCAGGCTGTTAAACAAGCAGCAGTAAGGAAAACTGTTCTGCAAATTCAGTCTATCTAAATATATCACCAAACCATCACTGCACTTTCAGCTTCCACACATCATCCAAAGTAAAGCTTTTCTACCCTGAGTTATGGCTGAGTATCTTGTTACCTCTCACACGCTGCACAGCATTGTCTTGATTCTGAAGATGTGATGTTCTCACTTCATATCTGAAAATGTAATGTTCTGGCTTCACCGGGGTCTTCTGCTCTCCACAGCCATTCTTTTCTTTACCTGTAATCTCCTTGCTCCCCCTGTTTCCAAAACCCATGCCCTGCACATCTCTGATGGCTCAGTGTCATGCTTCAGGTTGTTCTTTTCTGCACTCTTGATACCTTGAACCCAAACCCCAGAAGCACAGAATCTCTGGCACCTCTAAATCGCCTTCTGTCTGCATGCTGCAATGTTGTTACACAGCAATATTTTCACTGCAGTTCATTTAAGCTAACCCCCTAAGTCCCTACAGTTACTCATAATCTTTTTGTTCTTCCTAAAAATTTCCTGTTCCTCCTGATCTTCTTCCTTTTTCACAAAGAATGTTGTTACGTTTTTTCAAAACGTGAGATGCCACAGTGTGGGCACTTGCATCTTTGACAAACTGGGCATCAAAGAAAAAGAAGACAGCTGGCTTTCCAGATGCATAGTCCAAAAAGAGTGGTGTTTCTATGTGTCTTTCAGGAAAAAGCCAAGTAAGGACCTAAACTACTGTTAGTAATTCTGGGATTTGGTAGTAATGTTCTTGAATCTACAAAAAAAAAAAAAAAAAANAAAAAAAAAAAAAAAAGCTTTGAGAGGAAACATGTCCATAGCTAACTCCTCCTAGACAAGAGTTTATAGCAATGTTTCTGGCACATTTTCTAATAAATGAAAGTTGCTAATGGTTTAATCCACTTAAACTTTTGTTTCCCTCTGCTGTAAGTGGCTTAGCCTGCAGCAGACTCCAGTCTAGACTGGAATTTTTGGTTCTTAGCCATCTGCCTGACAGTTTTTTTGTGATACATAGAATTCTTCTTAGTGATCTTCTGATTAGGTATCATGGTTTGCTGCAAAAATAGGCACAAGCCTAAGGCCAGCATTTGAGCTCCCTATGTGTTAGTCCTGGCTTTTATCTGTAAGGGGCATTGAATTCAAACTAGATAAACCTCCAGTTTTAGAGTTCAAAGTTGAGACTGCCATCTGGATCAGGATCTCAGATGATCAGGCATGTAGTTCAGGCATGTCTCTTGTTTTTTGCTAAATACCAAGATGTGTTTCTCCCCCCCATGACACTCATTCTTTCCCTCTGGTTTGTAGGTTGAAGAATCAGGTAACTACTACCCTAGGGTTTCCATTTTCTGGAACATGCTGTGCCCTCCTGCAAAAGATAGATCTTTCTGTTCAAGCAGAAGTGCTTATAGTGGGTGGGTTAGCTTTTCTTCTTGCCTTGTGTTTGTTTCTTGGTAAAACAAACATTTCCTCCAGAGCTCCTCAGTGCTACGGGAGGTGAGTCATATGTCTTGTTTTACTGTGCAAGGCCTTATACGGACATTGATTAGAATGAGATATCAGTTCTTCTCTGAGCTTTGTTTTTCTTATCCCACCAAAACGTACATTGCCATCAATGCTGCTATGACTAACTGGATTCCCAGTTTCTTCAAACTGCTATTAAACCAGCTTGACTGTGTAAAAGAGGCATGTCTGAGGTCCTATTTCATGGTGACAGCAGCATAATAGGACCCTCATCTCAAACATAAGGACTGATTCAGTTATGTCTTTGTCTGGACATGGCCCCTGCTGGCATTTTCCTTGGCACAAGCACCGTGTAATGTCAAACTGCCACAGGGAGGAGCTGGCAGAGATGGAGCGTGGCAGCCTCTGCTGCTCCACCTGCACAGTCAGGCTTCTTTATCCATACAATGGGATTAGAGAAATAAATGGGTCAGTTTTATGAAAATTAAGCCTCAGGTTGCTCACAGGCTCCCTGCTGGTTGCTAATGTGGCTGACAGTTGGGTAAAATTTGAGTGAGGATTATCATCTCCTCAAGCAGAAAGTCCTGCTTTTCCTCATGACAGGTTTGTAATAGGAAAGGAGCACTGGAAACTGCAGGGAAAGAACCTGGAGCCCTTTAGCCAGGGAGAGGCAAAAGCAAAGCAAGGCAGGGGGGTTGCAACTAAATGGTCTTTAAAGTCCTTTCCAACCCAAACTATTCTATGATTTGGAAAAGGCGTACAAGAGACAAGCACACCAGCTCAGTGTGAGCAATGTGCTGTGGGAGATGCACCAGACCATGGTCCCAAAGATCAGGAAAAAATTGCCCAGATGAAGAAGGACATGGGAGCCAGTGTTACCTCCCTAAGCAGTTTTATCATCACATTGGTGAAAGTTGGAGTGAAGTGACTGCAGAAACTCTATGTGCACCGGTGCATGTATATTTGACTGCTTTGACAGTAATATGCAAGTGGTTTCCTCAGGTCTCTTTCCCTTTAAAACCGAATTATTTAAAAATCATTAAATGTATTTGACATCCTTGATTGCATCCCGAATCACCAATCTAATGAGTTAAGAGTCTGAGCAACAGCTTAAGGAAACCAAAGGAAATCTTGTATTAGTTGCAGACAACAACTGCCCAGGAAATGGAACAGGCACTAAGGAATAAGTGAGATGGAAAGAACCTGATCCTCCTCATTAAACTGCTCACTCTCCAACAACAGATGGTGTGTTTGTGAGTGTTTGTCGTTAAGAAAGTAAGGGCCCTGGACCAAAGGGAAAATAAAAACGACATTTAACTACTCGCATATGTTGACTTTTGGAATGATTTCCAGTCAGGTATAATGTCAATCATCTATACACTGATCCCTCGGTTTTGTTTGCCTGTGCTCTTTCATTTGTTCGCTATTATGTTTGTCCTGTGACCCAACATGACAGCAAAATGTTCAGTACTGCTTTACCATGAAGAGTAAACAAGCTCAGACAACTACTCAAAAGAAATGAGAGCTGCAGCTCATGGAAGATTTTGTATAGCAGAGACATTTTAATATAGGCAGGAAGGAACAATTATTATGTCTTCTACTAATTCTATTCAAATAACTATAGCAATTTGCATCACTTAAGATTTATTTTACTGTGTTGCCTGTCTGTTTCAGACTGATGGAAGTTTTTTCAAGCATTAACCAAAAAAAAAAAGTTGTTCTGCCATCATATAAATCCTTGCCTCTGCAAAACCCTTGTACTATCCAGATCATAGAGGTACATATATTCACAGATAGCTAAGTATCTGCATGTATATGTATATGTATATGTATATATACATAACTCATTTGTGGCTTGGCTATTTTTCTTCCTATCGTGCATTATTCAAACGGCTCTGACTTGTTGGGGAGGAAGGACAAAAGCACTTTTAAGCTTAAAGCAGCAATTCTCAGCTTTGGAGAGATGGATTTGAATTCAGCTTTTACCTGGAGTTCCCACAGGATGCCAGCCATGTGATGCAGGATGCTTTTCCCAGCTGGTTGTTAAAACATATTTATGCTGCAGATTGCTGTCCTGAACCTGCAGTGTTCTACATTCTCCCATGCATACCTGCATCACTGTATTGCCCAGTTCTTACATCTAGCTGCACCCTGAGTTTATCTTCTGGGCCAGGGTCCTGCTCTGCAGACATGCAGTGCCAAGGAAATTGCCTTTTGTAACTGGATTTTCAGTCAGATCTGACAAAAGACAGTTTATATCTGAATGAATGCTCTAATCATTGGACTGTTTGATTTAAGCATGCATGTCAAAATGGATTTTCCCCTTCTTCTGTCAGTATATTTCATCTTATCTTTGCATTATGAATTTCTTCCACGTATTTTCTTCTGAGTTCTCTGATTCCATCTATGCTACAACAGATTGAAATTAGTCTTGGATGTCTCTATGGAGATATATTGCCCCTTCCACTCCATGCATACCTTGTACATGTGCCCTCTCCAAAATGGAGACAACATGCAAAACAGTTGCTAATTTTCTTCCTCAGCCCCGCTATGAGCACACGAGCAGCACCTGTAGCTCCTATTCCAAGGTAAGCAATGCAGCAAGTTAAAGATTGTTCCTTCCCCAGAAATGAACTGGGGCTTTTCTTTGTTGAGTTGGCTCCCTCTGCCATGCATCACAGCCTGGAACCACCACCAGTGGTAGAGATGTTAATGGGCAAATCTGACGTACGTGGTTACTTTGACCAGGCCATGCTAATACTCTAGAGTTTGGCTCATGTAGCACCTGCTGTCACCATCAAAACCACATTCTTTAATACCACATGGACCTCCAGGGAGGTTATTCTGCCCCCATACTCAGCACTGATGAGACCACACCTCAAATCCTTTCTTAAGTTCTGGATACCTCACCACAATAAGGATGTTGAGGCTCTGGAGCATGTCCAGAGAAATGCAATGAAGCCAGTGAAGGAGCTGGAGAACAAGTCTTAACCAGAAGCAGCTGAGGGAGTTGGTGTTGTTTAAGCTGGAGAAGAAGAGGCTGAGGGGAGACCTTATTGCTCCCCACAATTACCTGAAAGGAGGTTGTAGAGAGGACGGTGCTGGCCTCTTCTCCCAAGTGACAGAGGACAGGACAAGAGGGAATGGCCTCAAGCTCTGCCAGGGGAGGTTCAGTTTGGGCATCAGGAAAAAAATTTTCACAGAAAGAGTCATTGAGCACTGGAACAGGCTGCCCAGGGAGGTGGTTGATTCACCTTCCCTGGAGATGTTTAAAAGATGGGTAGACAAGGTGCTCAGGGGCATGGTTTAGTGGCAGATAGGTATGGCTGGACTTGATGATCTAAGAGGTCTTTTCCAACATAGTGATTCTATGATTCCGAAGGATGTTATTGAAATAATTAAATAAACAACCATATACTGTCTTTCCCAGAAGCAGTAAAATTATTCCCGTGAAAATATAATATTAACTCTTCTATTCCGCTACGAAGCAACAGGAAAATGATCTTGTAAGCAGGATTTTTCTAAGATATTTCAAACAGCTTTACAGCCTTCCCCCTGTCACTGATACTGTCAATTTAGCATGCTGCATACCTTGAAATGCTGTGCACTGCACAGCCATAAATCCCACATGGATTTATCCAGCAGGCTTAGTGTCAATTAGCCCCTGTTATAGACAGGCTGCAGTGCTGAATGAGCACAGAACTTGACAGAGGTCATGCAAGGTAGCAAAGATCTCACAAGAGAGCACAGGTTTCATAACAGCCTCTCGTTTTCTGAGCATTACTGGGTAAGCAGCCTGGATGCAATGTTCTCTTGCTATCACTTCCTTTTGCCTTCAACCATTTCTACTGAGAATACATCTGCACAATGTTCTGGGAAGCAAAAACATTTATCATGAGGCATTTTGTTATCTGTTTTCTGACCCCCCCAGAAAGATACCTGTCATTTTCCAGAGTCATTGCCAAATCTCAGTGCGACTGTTTCTAATATTCATTGCAATTGTGTTAATGTGTTGGCCGAGCAAGCACTTCTAGCCCGTGCTGACCACTTGGAATTCAAAATTAGCACAGTAATTATATTTCACAGGCTACTGGTCGATGGGAAATCTCACCTCACTTGTGAATTTGCATGTTCTGAAATAGGTCAGAGAAGCAGATGGCTTTGAAAGAAGAAGGAGGGAAAAAAAGGAGATGGGAGTCAGTCTCCTGTTTTGCTTATTAGATTAAGCCCTTTCGACAGAGTGAGTGCTCACATCCAGTTAGGTGGTTCACTAGCACTGAATGAATCATCAAGAGTGTCTTTGGAATTTTCCTGGAGGGTATTTTCTGGGTAGCTTCCAGGAGTATTTATGCACAGTGCATCCGGAAGCACCAGCTTGTTATTCACCGACTCCATCGGGGAGCTGGAAAAGAGCAGCAGATGAGGCTGACATCTAAGAGTCTGAGGGCAGAGAAAAAACAGTTTTCCATTACTGTGATGCTGAAGTTGTAATTAAATATAGGTGCTGCCAACTGCAAGATCTGTTAGGTAACTAAGCAAACTTGTCTCTGGGGAAGCAACTTTGGCCTGAGGTATTTTTCTCACTTCTGTGGACACAGGGAAAAGTATCAATATCCTTATTCAAGCTCTTATTTGATTATCATTTAAATCTCAGTAATTAAGGGCAGTCTCAGTAAATTTAAGTCTCTCAAGGAATGCAAACAGGAACCCACTGTATTCCTCTAGTGTGATGAATACAGGCATGTTGTGAGGCTGATTTTCCCACATCCTATGGCAGGCTGAAATATGCACAACACACAACCTACTTCCATGAATGCTTTCATGCTCTGTGTTGTATGGATTTGCCTCTCTCTGTCTTTCTCTTTTCTCTTTTACTTGCCTTCCTTCCTGCACACCCACAAACATTCAATATATATTTCAGTTTAACAATAGCAGCAAAAAGAACAGTTGCTTCAACGACCAGCAGTATTTTTGAAAGAAGCCACCAATCACCCATAGCCAATTTGAATGTGGAGTGTCTCACTCGGTTAAGAGGCATAGCCATATAGAAACCTGTCATGATGCCTTCTTTACGCTACCTCTCCACTATGAAATGTATTCAGGACCACCACATGGCCATGATCTCTGCAGGTAAAACTGCACTGCAAGCCTGGAGACAGCCTGAGGGCTCCTGAGGAAAAGATGTGAGTCCTTTCCACATGCACTGAAGGAGAAATTCTGCTGACCTTTGGCTGAATGTGACTGACCATGGAATTCAGAGGTACTTAAGGACCAAAATGAAGGCTTTTAGTTTCATGTGCGATATATTCACATAGATATGCCATGTTATCATGCCCTCTTTTTCTTTCCTCAAAGCCCGCAGGAGAAATACACTACATGATTCTTCCCTGATCATTTGCTCTGCTCCTACCTGTATAGGATGGACAGAGCTCACCTCAACAACAATGTGTACACAAAGAAGTTCCTGGGAAAAGCTTAATCCAATAACTGAATTTTGTCCATCAGTCAGAAAACAATCAGTAATAATATTTTCTTCTCTTAGGAAATAAGCTCCACCACCTCAGTTGACAACCTAAAACAGGTCTGAATGCAAAGCTTATAGGTTTTTGCCCATCGATAGCACCTCACTCTCACCTAAGCTCAGCCGAAAGTTAGAGGTTTTTGTGTGTGCTGCTTTATCTGTGGACTAATTTTATGCTAAGCGTGCAAAAAAATCAAGAGCTGATTGCTTATTTATAATTAATGGATTTTCCCCCCCCAAACTAAGCAATTAACTTATTAATGACATTCAAATCAACTGTACATTGAGATGGAAATGGAGGATTCTTTACATAAATATATCAATAATCTTTGTTAATGGCTTGCCTTGTCTGCCAGTCTGCTGGCAGTGTAAGTTTTCTTGTTTTGTTATTCTGACTCCCATTTGATTTATATATAGAACATAAAGTGTATAGATGTACAAAGAATGCATCTGTGTCAAATGATTAAATTATGAGGTCAATATGAACTGCAGAACAAAAGAATGCCTTGAGTAATTCTTCTTATCTTTGGCCTTGAAATATGGACAAAAACATCTTACAAAATTCACAGCTTACAAAATTCACAGCAAAAGTTATTTAGGAAAAATGCGATATAATGCTGTCAGCAAGCCATGTAAAGCAAAACTAGAAAGAGAGGGGGAAAAAATGGAAGAAAAAAGTAAAGGTACTTAATGCTGCATCTCAGGTTCTTTTGCCCTCACAATTGTTTCCAATGGACTGTGACTACATTGTTCTTAAACTTTTCAAGGATCTCAATTCTTCCATACAGCAGAAAGGCAAATAAGACTATAACAATTATTCATGCTGTACAATCACTTCACTGTATTTAATGTTGTAGCTAGAAGAGATCAGAAAAAAAAAGCTACGATTTTTCCCTTTTCATGGAAGTCTATTTTTCATGCACAGCATTCCAGCTCAGTGATTTCTGGAGAGGGCAGGCAGGTTTTGATCTGCCTTCTTACCTACAGAACCGGCCTGCAGCAGACAATCCACCACAGCCCCAGCATCACAGGCCCTTGTGGGTGACTGCTATCCCATGAGAACAGAACAAGACCTGAAGGTTTATAGTCTTATTTACGTGCTTGTGAGAACAAACAGAAAAGGTTGAAAATCACATTACCCTGAGAAATACCTGGACGCTTTGACTGTGTTAAAAATAGATGGGTACCACTGACAGACCTTATAGGACATTTCCTTAAGAAAGCAACAAGAACTAGAAGAAGGCAGATAATATTAACTTGCAAAGATTTCCTGTTTTAAGGTTTTGTGTAATCTGGAATGACTACATCCGTGGCAGGGTCTGCTGGTACAGAGTCACACAGACTTCTGCTACAGGTTCAGAGGCTTGGCTCAAAAATCTTGCTAGCCCCTTATGGACTAGCTACAATGGGTTTCTTTAGGTGGTGAATCAAAAGCAGCTCAACATGGTATGATCATACCTCTAGCTGTTGACTGGAGAAACTATCTCACCAGGCTGTTTTGGCCTGATGTGTCACGAGTGTACAGGATGTGCCTTCTCAGTGTTGTCTTGCTCCAAACAATGAGAAGAAGACAAGAGTACAAAGAAGCTCTGATGCATGAAGCACAGAGCAATCATAAAGCAGGCAAATGCAATTCATATTGTAAAGAAATCCTCCAGTCTCCTACCGCAGAGCCAGGGAAATACCGAGCATCTGCAGCATACGCAGCACAGTATTCAGCCACAAGGAGTGCTCTGGCCTCGTAATATATTTGGGGAATGGAGTACATGCAAGGGGCAGGACAATAAATATCACTGCTTTTCCAAGAGAAACCCAATGCTTAACAGAGGCAAAGTAACAGCAAAAAAGATGTACTTACACTGAACTACTCCCCAAAATTGGAGCTATCCTTACCAAACAAGTTCAGACTGCAAAATATTCAGGTGGAGAAATGGCAATGTCAGGGTTTATTGAGGCGTGCGAGAAGGCAACACCACAATTATGCATCATTGCCTCTACTGGCGAGGCACAGTTGAAGCCACATCAAAGTCTTCATCACCCAGAGTTTAGCCTGAGAAATGCTGGCATTAGTGCTTTTGTGAAGGCAAAGGGCATAGTTGACCAGGCCTCGTTGACCTACTAGGTTGACCTGCTCTTCAGCAGTGCAATTTCTAGGGCTCCTAGCCCAGATTTTACAGGCTTACCTGCATTTATTTATATAAATTTCGTGATTTGTTTTTTGGTTTTCAAATGTCACAGGGAAAGAGGGAATCGGTCAGTCAGCAAGACTGACACACAGCAAATATCTCCAGGGAAGACAGTGATCTGTACCATTGCTACTGACTTCATTTGTCTTGACTTGATTTGACAGTCTAGGCTGCTTTTTTCATATCTGCATTTTGCACAAGGAACATCTAGAGCTTGAATTAATTAAGTTTCCTGTAGGCTGCCATCTGACCATCCCCAGGCATGTGGTTTGAAGCTCTCTGATGGATGGGTCACAGGTCCAGAGCCTTATAACCTCATTGAGACCTGGAGCATGTTTGATGCACATCTCAGGTAAAACTTTTTGGTGCAGTTTCTTTCAAGTCAGACTAGTTCCTGTGTTCCAAGAAATTCTGTGTATCAGCAATGGAAATGACCAAGGGGGTTGTTTCAACACTACACTTCTGTGTCACATCAAAATGCAGGTGCAGATGCAGACACAGACAAGGCATTTCATGTTACTAACCATACATACTAATTATGTATGTGATGATATTGTTCAACCTTATCTATCTGAAACAAGAGCAAATAACAAAAAAGGATTCAGATTAAGGACTGTGCTCTTTGGAGATGTCTTTATTTCTCCCAGATGATGTCTGTGACATGGGTGATTTTTAAATGTTGTGGAGATGCCTGAAGGAATAAAATCTAGAAAAAACATGGAAATTACCTTGGTAATAAAACATTCAAGAATCTCTCCAGAGGCACTTGTAATTTATAAATACAAATATAATTTTTGAATTTTATTGAATATTACAGGTTGCAACCAGTTTGTGAGAAGTCCTTGTTCTAGAGCAAGTTAGGGTTAGAGCCAGAAAGAGGCAAGTGGACGGGATATTGCCTTCCTTTGCAAAACCCCTGCCAAGGCATGTCACAACTGCCTACTCTGAAAGAGCAGAGGGACTTTCCTAGATAGCATGTGGACCAAAGAAGCACATCCAGCCCTGCTTTCTTGAACTACATATCCTGCTTCTCATATTACTTCAGAAGAACAAGCAAGTGACCTGCTTGCTTCTGTTTAGAAGTGTCCGGAACCTGCAGAAGTTTATGCACTAAGGAAAAAAAAAGATTTTAAAGTACTTTTGTGATGAAAGAAGTTGTACAAGGAGTCTCTAAACTAACAAAAGAAATACTGTACTCTTCAGTAGGCTGTCATTCCAAACAGGTCACATTCAGCAGGTCTAGTATCCCATGAGTCATGTCTCTTGTTCTTTATTCCCTGAGTGAAGAATACTTCTCCAGCTCATCATACCAAGACAAAACCCAAGACCACCTCAGATCTTTCCAGATACTTCTGCCCATATTTCTGAGAAGTGGTTTCCATGGCAAGGAGCAGTTCCATTACCCTTTTCGGTCTACTTTTCTCTGTACTCTCACTACAGCTGGTCAGACTGTGAAATTGGTTGGGTTCTGCAGAAATCCTTACAAACAAAATGCAACCCTAAAGGTTTCCATGCATTTTTTTTTCCTCAAAAAAAATGTCAAACCTTTGGTGAAAAGCTGGATAAGAAAAAAAAAAAAACAAACTAGAAAATAATTCTATCTTCAGTAGGTGAACACAGAATTTCCACTTGACAAATCATTTGGCTTTTAGGGTTTTTACAACCTCTTTACAATATCTGCCAATAATCAGAATTTTCCTTTTAAATTGACTTTGCTGGCATTTTTAAAACATTTATTTGTTTAATACAAATTTTTCTTTTGAATGAGAATGTCACCTGAGTCTTTCATCACATTTTTACTTGTATCCCATCCCAGAATAGAAGTTAGGTGCTACAGGATAGATACTTGGGATCTTACTTATTTTGTTCCCCACTGGAATCCAGAAATTCTTGAACATAAAATGTTTGGGTTTTTTTAAATACCAGTTAACAAAATCAAAGTCCTTGACCAGTCCACTCCTCACTTAAGTGCCCAATCAGGTCATCTCTCACCCGGCCATTTGCCCGTGCAGCCGACATGTAAAGAACAGAATATGCCTGGCTGGGAAACAGAGGATACAGGCAGGTATTGCACAAAAATATCTGAGATTTCGGTCACAACAAAGAGGACATAGAGTTTTCAAAATCTCCATCTTTCTCATTATAGAGCAAATCCTGTAACCTTCTGAGTCATTTGAGATTCTGTGTAAAAATGTCCCCGAATGGCTAATTGACCTGTGGGAAAAAAACCCAAACAACTGATGCTGCAGAGGGATTTTGTCTCTGCTGTTGTGTTAGTTTGGGGTCCCTGTCCTGCTATGCCCAAACTCACTGTTACCCATGGTGCCTACCTGCTGGCTTATTGCTAGGATCTAGATATTTGTGAGCCAGTTGGCTTTCCAGGCAGGAAGACACACAAAATAGTCTTGCCCATATATTACTGCCAGTCACAAATGGTGTCCCCAGGACTCAGCTGGGTGGAAGTGTCGATCTGCTGAAGGGTAGGGAGGCTCTGCAAAGGGATCTAAACAGGCTGGACTGCTGGGCAGAGACCAGTGGCATGAGGTTTAACAAGGCCAAATGCTGAGTCCTGTACTTGGGGCACAACAACCCCAAGCAGTGCTACACACTGGGAGAAGTCTGTCTGGAAAGCTGCCTGGAGGAGAGAGACCTGGGTGTGTTGGTTGACAGCCGACTGAACATGAGCCATTAGTGTAACCAGGTGTCCAAGAAGGCCAATGACATCTTGGCTTGTATCAGAAATGGCATGACCAGCAGGTCTAGGGAGGTTATTCTACCTCTGTACTCAGCACTGGTGAGATGGCACCTCAAATACTGTGTTCAGTTCTGGGCCTCTTGCTACAAGAAAGACATTGATGTCCTGAAGTGCATCCAGAGAAGAGCAATGAAGCTGGTGAAGGAGCTGGCGGACAAATCTCAAAGAAGAGCATCTGAGGGAACTGGGGTTGTTTAGCCGGTAGAAGAGGAGGCTGAGGGGAGACCTTATCACTGCCTACCTGAAAGGAGGTTATGGAGAGAAGAGAATTGGCCTCTTCTCCCAAGCGACAGGTGATAGGACAAGGGAGAATGACCTCAGTTTTTGTCAGGGGAGGTTCAGATTGGATATTAGGAAAAAAACTTCACAGAAAGGGTCATCAGGAACTGACAGAGGCTGCCCAAGGAGGCTGTTGAGTCCCCATCCCTAGAGGTATTTAAAAGATGGGTAGATGGTAGATGAGGTACTTACAATGATGGTTTATTGGTAGATAGGTATGGTTGGACTCAATGATCTCAGAGGTCTTTTCCAATCTGGAGATTCTATGATTCCATAATTCAATGACACTATTATGCCCTTACAAATCAAGTGTTTCCACTGGAAAATAAAA
Organism: Piaya cayana; assembly: GCA_013389865.1. Taxonomy (NCBI): domain Eukaryota; kingdom Metazoa; phylum Chordata; class Aves; order Cuculiformes; family Coccyzidae; genus Piaya; species Piaya cayana. Next base: position 41,794 of record WAAB01022670.1, read on the forward strand.
AAAGCCAGCAATACAGCTGAACAGGCACTATTTGGGGTGAAAGGTCTGAAGGAAACAGGGCAGGCTATGCTGAAACTCAGCAGGAACTCTGCCACGCTACAGCTGCTTACTGAAACAAATGGGAACAGTTGACACCAGCTCATTGCCTTTGATCTTTCTTTCCAGGTAATTTATAAGAGGTTTCCAGCTTTTGTGTGCTCTGGAGCATGACACTGCTGGGCAAAGGAGCTCAAGACTGCAGGCTGACATTTTATATCACAGAAAATAAAGAAAGCTCTAAAAAATACCAGGTAAAACCACATGATCCAGCATGTGGAAAACAGGGAAGGATAAATGGCTAAAATCAATTACCTTTAAAACTTATTTCCAATACTCAGCAGTTCCTGCTGTGTTTCATTGAGAATAGACAATGGCAGGTAGGAGCTTGGGCAGTGGTGTGCCATGACAAGGCTGCAGTGAACACCACCTAAACCGTGTATCCTTGTGCTTCCTCTAGCAGTCTCAGGCCCTGGTGCTCATAGATTGGTTCCAAATCTGCAGACAGAAGACTCAATTTGATCTCCATTCTTCCACAACAAATTAATATACTTCTGTAATATTCTAGAGACCAAAATATCCTTTTCAGAACTAAATTTCTGAGTGTTTTTGTCCTCTTTCTTCAGAGGGCCTGACAGGTCACATTGCCTTCTCTTATGAAGGGAATTAGTCTTTGCAAAATGGATATAAAATGCTAGGACTGATACAGCTGCGGTTCATATCCACTGAGCAGCTCTATACGGTTGTTATGGGCATGATATTGAACTTGGAAATTTTTGCTTTGCCCTAATTTATCTTTTTACTTCAGGGCAATTCCTCCTCTCATCTGGCTTTTTTCCTTCTTCTTAATTCTTTATTCATTTCACCCCACTTGGAATAAACAGCTTTCAGGCAAATGCTGTCTCTTATTATATGGTTTTAAAATCAGGACCTCAGCTGAACTTCTGCCCTTATGAGCTATTGAAGTAGCAATAAAAGTAAATATCACGATGTTTTCAAATCATAGAAACACCAGTGGTAAATCCAGTTCATGAACCCTAGTGCTCCTGATAGCTATGATTCTGTGCTGCTTCTGTTACATGGAGCTACCTATACCTAGATGGTTTTAATGTACCCATCCCGGCACAAGTAGTTTTCTTCTGGACTCACCACCCATCAGCTCTTTTCTTGTCAGGACACACCCTACTGGTACTGAGCAACATCTCCAGAGTTGCACATGACATTGACTGCCTGGGAACTAGTAAAACTACATCTCCCTAATCCTCAAAGCTTGCTTGAACAGATTTGCTGGCACCATGCCTGTGCTAGAGGACAGGAACATTTAAAATCACATAAATTTTTTTGGCTCATTGAAACCATTCTGTTGCCCTGTTTTTCCAATGCCATTCAGCCTGATTTGCAAGCAATTTTCTCAATGGAGCACTTCACAGAGGTTGGGAGTACGCTCTGCTCAATACCACATTCTAGCCATAAGCCTCATTGGTGTTGGCTTATTTTCTGGCACTGTCGTCTTAGAAGTAACTCTTACCTTCTCAGATTTTGGCACAAAACATTTCCTACTTAGTCATCAGATGCCCAGTGAAGATTACTGCATTCAGACAGGTTCTCTACTCCTTTTTTATAGCTTACTTTCAGGATTCATTTCTGCTTGTTAATGCAAGCCTCTGAGCATGCTGCTGCTGTGCATTTTTAAACACTTACCCAAATGTCATCTCTATTATTTCCAAACTCTCAGACTCTTTGGGGATAGCTTAGATGCAAATGAGCTGTCAAAGAAAGATTACTTGAACCAACATGCAGAATGACAAAAGGCTTACAGACTGCATGCACGACACACGGCTTCCAGCTTCCCAATCATCTGTTATTTGCCAGAATCAAGGGTTTTATACACAGTCAAAAAAACCGTTCAGCTTTGTTACAATAGAGCACAGTTATTCTCCATCAAAAAATGTAAACCTCTTGGATCTAGGAAAATTTTGATATCCATAGCTTCTCAGCTGTTGCTCAGGTACTCATTCAACTCACACAATTCTCTCTACCTAAAAATTCACTGTGGAGCCTGCTGTCCTCTGCATGGTGGAGCTGTTTCTTTACAAAATTTCTGGGGTTGTTGCACAAGTAGATTAGAAGAATAACTGTACTCCAAACAGCAAGCACTCGTTCAACAGAGCAATTTTGGACCTCTCTTTCAAAATGAAGGCCCACAAGCAAGAGGCTTTCAATGCAGTCATTGAAAGCAAAGGCATCATTTTGTGTAGACCAGCTTTCTAACTGCAGATGGCACCCCTGATTCTGCTATGGTGTCATACATTTTACTGAAGAGATGATTTCTTCAGCTAAAAATAAGAGAGCCCCAGAGGCTGCAGAATTTAAATCAAATCCTGATCTGCTTTAACACTGTCTCAGTGTTACACATAGGCTATACATACACTCACACACTCATTAAAATGAGCTAGGAAGCCAAATTTGTCTCTCAAACAACTACTGATGTCAACAGAAGGCCTGCTGCGTTTGACCAGCAGTCATAATTTATTCCCTAAGTAGTATCTAGCAAAAATTAAACCTGGATAGAGATAGCTCATATTTTGTAGGTGTTCCGGTCTTGCAATGAGCATTGAACAAGTTCAGGAATAGCAGGGTTTAGGGGTCACACAAGATATGCGTAGCTTTGATTTCCTGTGACTACTGAGAGCTCTTCCCTCCCCACTTGGGCAGTGGTCCAAATGATGACTTTTTCAGCCAGATAGTCAAATATAGTTTTAAAAGTAAATACATACATTGTACTTTTCACCTCAAAAGCTTAAGAAGTGCAGCCTGGGCATTAATTAATCAGTACAAAATCCCTGCAAAGTAAAGGAATATTTTTATCAGCTGTGTGGAAACTAAGGCACAAGGAAGTGGAATATCTTAAAAGGTCAAAGAAGTTCATTACAGACTAAAAGATTATTTTTCCTAATTGGTGATAACCACTGACTAAGAAATACTCATAACTGATAAAGATGTTCTGCATTTTTCATGGTTTATTCCTGCCAGGAGATACTTTTTGCTCACAAAATACTGTACCAAGAGTGAATGTTAATCTCTATATCATACCCTGTTGGTCTTCAGCCCAAATAATTGTATTCTGTAACACCTGACAGCAAATTTTTCAGCTTTATGGTGTGAGAGGTTCAGGTTTTAAAACAAATAAGATTCTGGCACAGGGTATCTTTAGAGACAACACCAAAGAAATATTGCAGTGTGGTCAAATTTACATGCTATACACTGTTGTCTTGGAGGAGAGTCTTATTCAACTAGATAAAAGGAAGTCAAGTGTCTAGTGCTGATGCTGCTGGTCACAGCATATGGAAAGGGAAGAGGATTGTTTTCATATGTGTGTTATTATTTTGGAATGTGTGTCATTTGCAGAACCCTTAGTATTTCCAAGCTCACAGATTCCTTCTCGTGTCCTATTATAGGGCTAGACTGGGTGTACACCAGTACTGCCTCTCTGCCTGGTGCCTTGCTTTGGGATCTGCCTCTCATTTTGAGCAGTGTATTCCCACTGGTTCCCTTGTGCTCTTGTACACACACCTCCTGTCTCCTAACTCTGACCAAAAATGCTTTATTCCCTCCTTTTATTCTGCATTTGTTCAGTAGGATGCCAGGGAGAGGCACCTCAGAACCAAAACGACAAACTATGAATGATGGTTCACCTTGCTGTCAATAGCAAAGCAGGGGTGAGGGTGGGGAGGGGATGGGGACTGCATCACCCTGACTACATCGCACACCATGAAAGCACAAATCTCTCCTTAGGCAGTACCAGCCAGGGAATGAGGTGCAGAGAGTAGTTACAGTCCTTGTAACTTGCCTTGTTAAATTTGCTCCCTTAAGAATGATTCACACTGACCTAGAAAATGTAGCTGGAATGGATATGTCGGTTAGCAGGTTACTGCTGTGCCTTGCAAAATCATGGTGAGCTCTTTCTTAAGGGATGAACTTTCACTTCCTGCCCCAAGTGATAATGCCCTCTGAACACACAGGGGTATCTGTAGTTTAAGTGGATTTAGTCGCAGCACAGCTGAGATTCCCCATAGGATTGGAAAAGGCAGTAACATCTGTGGAAATAAAAGGACCCTTCTGCATAAAATTCAAATCAATATTTCTGCAGGAACTTAGACTATATCTTTCCTGCTGAGCATTGGAGAAAAGTCACAGCGGGCCCTCAACATATACTCATAGAATCATAGAATCACCAGGTTGGAAGAGACCCACTGGATCATCGAGTCCAACCATTCCCACCAATCTCTAAACCATACCCCTCAGCACCTCATCCACCCATGCCTTAAACACCTCCAGGGAAGGCGAGTCAACCACCTCCCTGGGTAGACTGTTCCATTGCCTAGTGACCCTTTCAGTGAAGAATTTTTATCTTAAGTCAAGCCTGAACCTCCCCTGGTGGAGCTCAGGACATTCCCTCTTGTCCTGTCACCAGGTGTCCTGTCACACCCCCAGAAACCTCTGCAGCCACATCGTCAAACCTACAAAGATTTTTATGTGTTGTGTTAAACAGAACAGCAGAATTTTATCTTTAAAGAGAGAGGAAATGTGTTGGGTCCCATGGTAGTGATTATTACTGACTTCAGTATCAGATTGTCACCAGTGTAGAATGCTCTACCGGTATTCCCAGGCTATTTAAAATGATAGCTAGGAGGATTGGAAAGCTTGCCCATTTGCTTACAAAGTGGTCCTAACTCTGAGACTCAAAAGGGACATTATGGAGCTATAAAAGCTATAATCTGCCACTTGGTCCACTGCCAGAATTTCTAACCTTTTGTCCTATATCCGTCAGTTTCTAAGGGGTTGTGTTATTCTTGTTCAAAAGCTCTGCAGCACAGCAGAAATAGAAAATTTGAGAACTAGCAAAAGAGAGAGAAGAATATTTGATCTCAAATAAGTAGCATTAAAGCTGCGACACTGGAATTACTTTTTCTTTCCATACTTAATTTTAAAGAGAGATTTTCTACACTAATCTGCATTTGTTACAGAACTTGGGGGATTTCTGCTGTTGTGCTACAGACCTAGGAGATCACATGGTAGAATTTAGGCTTCCCCTACAGAGTGTACCAGTTCTTTGTAAAGGATGGAGATAGGAAAAAAGGACAAAAATGCTGAACATAGGCCCAGAAAGGCTATATACCCTGGGGCTGTGGAGAGTTATTTGTGGTACAGGTTTATTTGCCTTTATTCATTGTCAGATCTGCAGGACGTAGGGTAGCATCCAATTTAGTGACTAACCATACTATTAGCTGGACAAAACAATCACTCTTCACCTGAAATGGCATATATGTTTCCAGTGAGCCTGAAGAGATGTGGAAGAGCTTTAAGGGTGCAACGCTTCTGATTTCAGGGTTGTTGAATACGAAAATGACAAAACTCATGTGGGAAATGAAGCAGCAAGGCATTGTACATCTATGCTCAAAATCTGGATCAATTTGGGATTTTTTTCTGGTGTTAGTAAAACTAGCACCTGAGATCCTGTCTGAGGGGGGAAAACTCTGGAAAAAATTGTAGATACAAAACAAAGGATATTTCACAAAACCACTGGAAGATTTTTCTCATAGCTGTTGTTTTGGTTATGACTCAGAAGTTTGACTTGTAAGGCAACTTGGTATTTTGATCACCAGAACACTTCTTAGTGCTTTGGACAATGTCTATACAATGATTTGAGAGCTGATTTAGCAGGAGCAAGTACACCGAGTTCTGCAAACAGTACATTTTTCACCATCCCTGGCAGAGTCCCAGCTGCATTCAAAGCATTCACACTGTTGGTAAAAGCCCAAGATATTTTTAAGTATCTTCAAAATATCTTAGGATCATCAGACAGGCAGAATTACACAAGATGGGTCCTAGTCAATGATTATCTTTCATAATTGTTGTAGCATGGGATTAAAGTTTGTTCAGCTGTATGGTTTTCTACAGATAAGAGAAACTAGGCTTTTGGAAATAATAGTGCAATTTATTAGCATGACTTTTAAATGGGGTATTGGGAACTTAAGTAAATTAAAAAGTTCCAAATCAGCAGTTTGTACATATTGAGCCAATAAGTAGGAGAAGAATGGGACGAGACTGGGAGAAGTTGACCGATAAGTGAACTTGGCAGATAATTTTTGAGGTGACAACCACCAGACACCCCTAAAGACCCCTTGGAGCATGCACAGGAGGTACAATGAATGACTTGATTTTTATTATAATTACATGTAAATTTGTGATTACATGCATGATGGATAATGTATAGATTTGTGTAACTGTGTAGCAATGAAGGCAGAAAACCCCTTGAGATTTACTCTATTTGAAGAAAATCTCCAGGTACCCAGGATTTGTACAAACCTGAATAAAACAATGTCTCTCTTGGTGAAGTGGCTATTAGCTTATTGCACCCTGGGTAATGGAGTCCACTTTTCAGGCAACACCATCATGGTTAAGAAGGGCAGGAACTGGAGTATTTGCAGGTGAACTGTCCTGTGACACATGTGCCCTTGCACACTGCCCATGCAGCTCACCCATAAAAAGCTGGTCCTGCACATGTGATCAGGCTTTTTCCTTGCAGAGTGCGTGCTTTTGGGTACACAGTGTAGGTGAGAGGTAAATCCAGTCACAACCATTGAGTCAGAGCTTCATTTTCCAGCACAGTCTACATATTACTTGATATGTTGTCCTTCGCCAGGGACAGGTAGTACTCATATTGTCATGATACAGGTAGTACTCACGTTGTCAGAGCTAAAAGACAACTAAGTGATACCTTCTCTCTGGCAACCAATCATAGGATCTGAAGGAATGGCAGTAAGATGTACCAGGGGAGAGTTAGATTGGCTATTAGGAGAAGGTTCTTCACCCAGAGGGTGGTAGAGCCCTGGAACAGACTCACCAGGTAGGCAGTCACAGTGCCAAGCCTGACAATATTCAAGGAGCATTTGGACAATGCCCTCAGCCCATGGTGTGAATGTTGGGGTTGTCCTGTGCACAGACAGGAGTTGTACTCAATGATCCTTATGGGTCCCTTCCAACTCTGGACATTCTATGATTCTATGAAACTCTGGGGTTTGCAGATGCACAGCACATCTGAAAATCAGACACTTTATTTTGGTGCTTGTATACAACTGCCTTAGGGGTCTCATTTAAAAAACGTCATTTGCAAATTTAGTTCTAAATATTTTATCATGTCTATTCCCTTCAGAAGGAGCTGCACAGATTAAATACAAAATGCTAGTAGAGTCCTCAGATAAGATGCACTACTGACACTGAACGTATTGTTAATTCTGACTAATTATTATTATTCTGCTGGTTGACAGGCATCTGACTGATAGATACTTTCTAATCCCTATTCTCTCCCCAGATTTTCTTCCTAATTAGTGTCCTCTGGAACCTTGTAATGACATGCCACGTAAATGAACTGTATGTTATTTAGCCAAATAGATTATAGTCGATTGGGTGACTTCCTCTGCCACAAGTAGGCTAGACAAAAAAGAAACAGAAGGAAATTACATGATGTAAACTGTTATTTTCTCTTGCGGGAAAGAGGTATCAGCAGCGCTGGTGACACAAAGCAAGTGCGATGCAAGGGTAAAGCTGCCCTCTGCAGGTCACTGTCACACACAAGAAGTCACGTTCACTGCATCGGAAAGGAGCAATGAAGTGGTTCAGAGATGCAGGGGCTAAATCCCTTCCTACTACGATGCTAACAGACCATCTTAACCGGAAAAATAATTAAACCATCACAGAATCCGACAGATGCTTCCTGACTATTTTCCAGTAGGAACCTCTCCACACTGTAAAGCACTCGCCAAACGCAGGGCTTGGCTCCCAGCCAGTGTTGCAAGGTAGGTGTCTATCTCGGACCCCACCGAGCTACACAAACCCTGTGCCGGCGAGCAGGGGTCCACAGGCAGGGGGCAGAGAGCCAGAGCCTCAGGGTTCGCCGCTGCAAGGGCTCCTGCCCTTCGCACCCCAGTGTGAGGTGCTGAACAAGGAGTGTGGAGCCTTCGACACACAGAGGGCATTTCTGAAATGGTTTGAAAGTGTTTTTCCCCCCTTTCTGGTTTGTGCACTCCTAAGAAGGTTCAGTTGCTCCTGGCTGCAGAAGTGTTGCTAGTTTTCCCTCACCTCAGAAGAGACTGAGCTGTTGCTAATGACAATTAGTTGTTCCCTGGCTAAGGGAAACACATGTAGCGTCCTCTGGTAGTCACCTGGCTAATACCATCTAACTCATCTAATATTCACAACCACCCCTGAAACCTTCTGCAATCTCTCTAGTACGCCCATAGTTTCCAGAGATGCTGCATGTGCATTTTGCCAAGGCACTTAGACCTTCACTTGCTTCAGTTCCTGTGTCTTTCTCGCTGAAGCTCTGGCCCAGCCATTCATGTTGCCACACATGAAAGCAGGTCATGGGATAAGCAAAACTCCTCCTGCTAGATTTTCTTTCAATTTTAGCAGCACTTCTAATGCAGTTATTGGGCAGAGGCACAAGCAGAGGGACTTTAGTGATGAAAGGTATGCAGGGAAGCATGGAGGAAGAAGAGATGGAGGTAAAAAGCTGGGGGGTACTTAAGCTAGCTGGACCAATCCTGTAGCCAAACATGAAACCTGAGCCTATGAATCACAGACTGACACAAAGGCATGGAAATGTAAGGACAGGACTGTTGCAGCTGTACTGCATGTAGGCCTGTTCTTTACCAACAAAGCTTACAAGCTCAACATCACCAGCAGCAACACCAACCTGCCAGAATCCCTGAATCCACAGCTGTGGCATCACAGACTTGTTATAAGCTGTGCTGTCATAGAAGTGGAGATGGCTGCTGTCAATTGTTGCCAGTTTGATATTTCTACATTGTTTCAGTGACTCCCACGTCAGCTCTTGGTGAGCTTTCCCTGATGGATGATTACTAAATTTCTGTGAAAGGATCAGATGCTCTTTCTATATGATCTTTGATTAATGGGTCTTGGTAATGTTTAAAGATCTTTTCTAGGACTAGCTTGCCAAGGTATGTAGCACATTTGCATGCTTACATCACAGGGTAAGAGAACAGTTGAGGTTGGCAGTGACATCAGGAGGTCATCTGGTCCAACTCCCCCTGCTCAAGCAGCATCAAGAGCCAGTTGCACAAGACCATGTTCTGATGGCTTTTCTGAGCCTTCTCTTTGATGCTGCCATCCAGCTGCTTAGGCAATAGAAGCAGTGATGTCTCCTTCAAGTATCCACTTCTCCTGAAGGTCACCTCTTGAGTAACACGAACTACTGCAGTGTGTCATAAATGTAGCACACACTCCCTCGACTCCACCAGTCTTGCTTTACAGAGTCAACGAGGGCATCTGCAGCCCTCTGCAGAATAAGGCTGTAAAACTGGGTGACCAAAAAGAATACTACCTGCTCTGTTAAGTACAAAGACTTCTACCAGATTATTTTCATTCTGAACAAGCGCTCTCTGACAAATCTTTTGTGGGGTAGGAACCAGCTTGTTGTCTGGAAGAAAGCACCTCAGATAGCTCCCCAGTCAGGGCAGCCTTGTGTCTCTAGCGCCTGAGATTACAGTCTGACATGGGAGAAAACCAGCAGCAGATATCCAAAATGGAATCCAGTTTAACCAGTGCATATTCATAAAGAGCTTCCAGTGAAAAAACAAATTTATAAACTATACATAAATAGCTACCCCAAACCATTCAATGTCCACAGATTTTTTAGGATAGCTACATAGTTGGCACTCGCGGCACTGAGGTGTAACCTGCTCCGTGTAACAAGAGTGTCATACGGCCATGCACTCCCACCTCTCAAGCCCTCCCACCCTATGCTAAACAAAATATCAGACCTACATCTAACAGAAGGACATATTGTGCATGCCAGAAACATTGGTTCTGATCACTGAGTCTAGCTGCAAAAATTAGCAAGAGTTAGAGACATTCGCAAGTAAGAGGCAACAAAATTCTAGACAAGCTATAATTGGCAAACCTGAATGAGAACAAGGAGTGAGCTAAGATCTCCTTCACCCGATTAAGTGATATCTGGCAGTGTTTCAACGACACAGTAGGAATTTTTAAGTACCAGCCATATATACTTGCCAAGATTGCTTCATGACATGCCAAAATTTTTGATCTGCCTGCCACTGAAATAAAGTTTGACTCATTCAAAGGCATACATTTTAAATTGATAAATTATAAATACAAGGTCTATATCCTTCAGAAGAGCTATACCAGCTGAGATTTAGTCTGTATTTCCCAGGAACAGGAGTCCCACTCTGAATATCAAACTCTTCCTAATAATTTCCTCATTCTGTAGGCTTGCTGCAAGAGGACTGTTTTGATGTATAGTTTTCCTGCATAGGTAATCTGTGTATGTCTAGGTGCCTATTGTTCTCTAAATCACAAAGGCACGTAAGGGAAGAAGGCTCAATTTGTAGCAGACAAGTTAGCCAAAGCCTTGAATGTACTTTTCCTCTGGCCAAGTCCACCACCACATATCCCATCACATCCTCCAGTGCTATCACGGGCCACTGCTAGGCAGAGAAGCCAATGGCAAGCCCCTTCCTGGAAAAAGGTTATAGCATGAGATGGCTCATTGGGAGCCAGGGACAGCTGAGCTTTGAGTGTGTCACGGTACCTTCCCTGCCCCCTGGCTTGCACTCCCCATGGCAGCAGTATCATTGTGCTCCTCTCCAGCATGACAGGTGGAATCTCCATCTTCCCTGCAAAAACATTTGCTACACAGACCATCATCCCTCCATTAACCTTCTCCTCTCTCTCAACTCCAAGTTCAACTGATCAACTTGCTTTGATTTTCCTTTTTCTTTTTTTTTTAAAAAAAACACATTTAAACAAGCAAGTTGAAACCAAGGGATTATTTTTCATAATATAGAGTCACCAGGGTGACAAACAAGCTGTGGCCTCCATATTCCTGTCATTCAAGAGGGAATCAACATTGCATGCTGTACCTCCCTTCCACCTCACAGCTGTGTGCAGCCCTGCTCAGCTGAGATTTAGAAACAGACCCCTCTCTATTAAATAAGAAAATTATCATCAACATTTTATCACATTATTTTCTCCAAGCTTCCTGCTAGTAACCAGCTAAAAGAAAGATGCATGGTGGGGAGAAGGCATCTTGACAATGCAGAAGTAGAAATAGGCTTTCATAATAATGTCTGATGACCCAATAATTGATACAATCTCTTCATGCATACACTTGTCATGACAATTAGATCTGTAGTCTAAGTGTTTCTGGACTTTTTGCCAGGAAAGAACTGGTAAATTAATGAAGGCAAATTAATTATTTGTCCCCACGGTTTCTGATGTAAGAATACAGCTGTTCTTTATCAGCATAATTCATTAACTTCTCCCAAAGCTCAGCTCAATATATGTCCATGTTCTTCACATGCCACATTTCTCTTCTGATTAAATATCAAATGGTTTTTAAAAATCAAAATGGTTCTACATTTCTGAGATCTCTTCTGAGTTGTAGGAGAAGAAAAACAAGAACTCCTTTGGTCTTAGACACAAGCATTCTACATGATGACACCATGACTGGTGTCTATAGACATAGTCCCAGTTTATACTTACGTAACTAAGGGAAGCTGGATTCCATGTTATGAACTAGATCAGTCTGCTACACCACAGCCCAAATGCAGGCTCAGGAAAGTAACTGGGAGTAAAGGAAAACATCTTCTTTCCAAATTGAGCACCAGACACAGTAATAAAAGTGGATCAGTTTTGAAGATGAGGAAATCAATTATTTATAGCCATTTATTTATTCCTGTCTTTCCCCCGTCATGACAGCGTAGCCCCCATGCATCTCATTTTACAACTTCTACAAAACTTTTTTCCTTGGCACCAAAGAGACACTGCAGCTCATTGATTTTCTTGACAAGTTATTGCTCTGGTGACCAATATGTTACCACCTGACAGTTATGTGACAGGGTGAAAAGAAGTAGCCCACAGCTGAATGCAAGAGGGTCCAGAAACATGGGAGCAGAAATGATACAGTTAAAATAATGAAGAATGAAAAAGGGAGAATGTGAGGAATTGCCCTGCTATGTTCTGTATTTACCATCTGAGCTCCCTAAGGGCCAGTTGTGCAGCACTGGGTGGGTGCTGCAGCAGCACATGAGAAGGAGCAGGGAGTGTGGATGCGGCCACAGCTGGGAGCAGCTCACTGCTCAGCTCTATTTACTATGGGACCAGATGCAGCTCTAATACAGTGAGGTCAAGAAAGAGAAGCAGGGGGCTACTGGCCCCATAGCTTAGTGAAGCTTATTATTCCCTTTCCCACAGAGCTGGGCCGAAGGGCTCACAAAAGCAATTGTGTTTTGCCTCTTTCTTTCTGAGAAGAGAATGAGGTGCTGCTTAGGTAGCCTGGAGAAGCTGATTATTGCTTTCCTCACAGCGCTCTGCTTGAAGAGCCCTTTCCATCTAAACACAGTGCAAGGAAGAAAGACACGAAGTCCAAAGAAATACCCTTAAGTTGGTCCTTTTTCCGCAGGATACAGGATCAGCACAGAATTTACAATGTACTGTAGGTGAATTGACATGGCAAGTGGGAAATGGGACCTGAATAAGATCCAGAGGATTAGACTGAAGCAAGAAAACTCAAGGGGAATTGTCAGAGAAGCAACTGAGGATGATAAGAATAAAAAGGCATTTGGTAGTAGAGTCAATTGTGTGCCTGGAGAATAGCCATCCTTTTGTAGGGCCGGAGCTAACAGAACAGTGATTATGACTGTGCCTGAAGCAAACCTTCACAGTTTTTACTGAGACGTTTTACAATCTAGTCAGGGGAACTCAAGATAAAAGCAAAACCTATTAGTACTGCGTGTGCTGCAGAAAAAAGGGGAATGAATTGTATCTTATATTTATATCACACCTTTCATCCTGAAGGATCCCAGATGTCTCAATGTATGGAAGGGACTTCTGCCTTTACTGAAATCTGGAGGACAGGGTTGAAACAACCCAACTCTTCTAATGTCAGAAACCAGCGCTGCCGCACAGCAGCTTGAGAAAAATGGAGAGAAAGGTAGGCACAAATCAAGATGCAAAATTTGCTAGGCAAGGATGAGGAATAATAGACCTAAAACATGTCATATTTTTGAAAATCTTCATTATACTAAAGCAAAAGGACTGTAATGGGGATCCATGCCTTACTGACTCTGGGTGCTGCATACACACTGCAACAAATAATGTTCCTGCTTCATAGAGCTTCCAGCAAAGGCACTACATAGGAGACTAAAACCCAGATAAAGAAGTGATCTTGAATCTAGCTCCTTGTTCTCTACCAGAACAAAATCACTTAAATTGCTTTGAAATTTCTTGACAGAATGCATATATCTAACCACTCCTAAGGACTATATTTCATTTCAGTTTACCTCTGGATATAGTTTTTTCCTGTGTTCACAGGAAGGAGAGAATAGCTAAAGAGGATTTGTTTTCTTCCTAAAGAAGGGAGGAGGGCAGTTAATGAGATTTGATCCATCAGTTTCATGTCATACTTGTCCTATTAGATTACTGAAATATCATGGACACCCAAACTGCATGTTAATATAATCCATCAGCGACAGATGTGCAGCTACCGCAGCCTCACATGCTAATAATCTTCAATTTAACAGCCTTGCAAAACTAATGCATATTTTACAAGCTCAGACACTAAATTTTCCCTTCCCGTTTTTATCATAATGATATATGAGAATATTTAGCAAGATTTTATTTGCTGTGGGAAAGAGGCAGCATTTTTTAGGTCATCTTAAGAATATCTTTAACTTTAGGCAGTGAAGAATCATGGGTAAAAAAGGCATAGTGGTGACAACTGAGTTGATGTTAATCATAATCCTACGTAGGTGTCTTTCTGAAAAAGTGTGACAGCTGATAAATGCAGCAGCTTTTATCTACATCCCATTAAACTCTTAAAAAGCAATAGAAGTGCAAGCTAATCTTGTTTTCTATTTCTCCATGATAAGATGCAAATTAACACAAGTTCTGCTGAAGCAAAACTCCCTGTCCGAAGCGTACAAGGTATTTTAAGTGTGGGAGATGTAATTTTAAACACAAAAGGCATAAAGCCTTCATACTTATTGAGACTAAAACTGGAAATTTCCACTTTCACTTATTAATTGCAATGATTAAAGAAAGCACTTAACACAGTTCTAACATTTTGCAATATCAACGTGGGAACTTCTTTGCCTGTAGATGGTGCAGTTGGGCAGCAACGATTAAACTGGTTTTGAAAACTAGTCATTACCAAATGTTCATAGTTTAGAAACATTTCTCCAGTTTAAAATTTGTAGCAAGATTTCCACGTAACACAAAAATGTCAAGAAAAGCCCAGAGAATAAAGAGAATGCCTTTTGGTTATATAAAGTCTTTTTTTAAAGAATGACATGCTTTTCATTTCTTTCATACAGCAATGGCAGTGTGCTTATTAAAGCAGGCTTTAGGCAGGAAACCAAAAAAGACAGTTACCAGGGTTAAAAGAGGTAATGTCCTGACCCTTCTGCATAAGCAGGAAACAGACTTTTGGGACCTTTGTCTTACACCAAGGGACTAACCAAATCAATAGTGTTAAGTACAAGAGTACCTTTTTCCCCCTTTTCTTTGTTAACCACCTTGATCTTGAATAACACAAACTCAAGGTTAAACCAATGACTCCCTGATTCCACAAGAAAGAGGTTATCATGAAGGAAGCAGCAAGTTGATATCAGTGCATTAAAAATAAAAATCAGATAAATAAGAGGCAAACAGCAATATTAGTAGTTGTGCTGCCCCAGCAGTGCTGTTACATCTCTATTGCATGGTTTAAAATCAACTGTTGGTGAGAAAAACACTGGTGTAAAATTGATTCTTGAATCCCATATTATTCTCTCTTTACTCCAGTAGATTGACTGACAATGGACTCTTGGGAGTTAGGCTAGAAATGATGAGTGAAGGTCAGATGCAAACTTGAATCCAAGTTTGACTGCAAACACTGGGGAAAGGAGGGTGCACAGCAAGACCTAGTGGAGTCAGGCTTGTAACATGACAAAACTATCACACACCGTCATGATAGTAGGTGATCTACTGAAAAAAAGTCATGAGCTGTAATGTAGGCAACATCATAGATTTATTTTTGCTGAGTTCTTCTCAGTCCAAAGCCTTCTTCAATTTTGCACTACATCTTTTGTTTATTTATTTGGAAATATAGTTCTTTATTTGCTGAGGGAGTTTTGCTGTCTCACTTGTGTTTCTGTTTGGTCCAGTATCTTCTGGAAAATCTTGGCAAATCAGCTGATGTCTGGTCAAGACAAAAGACCTCCAGTCCCTCAATCTGAGATGGGGAGGCCAAAGTAGGCAGGTGTCTAATGGTTTTAGAGCAAAATCTTGGGCACACATGAGGCTCGAGGGCCAAAACAAGATCTGGAAGGAGGAAAACACAGAAGAGGCCCTAGAAATGCCCACCTCTCCCAAAAGAAATCCAAGGAGCCATGAATGCCACACCAAGGAACTTTTTCAGAGATGTAAGGAAAAAGAATAGAGAGAGTCCATTGTCAGAGAGCCCCTTCCCTACTGAACTTTGTGATGTTGTGGATAACCACACTGTGTGTGGCTAGGAACAGGCTGATGAAGTGACTTTGTGTATACAATACAGAGATAAACCCTCATGAGAGCAGAGGAAAACACAGAGCACAACAAGGAGCTCTGCTGGGCTGAATATACTCTGGGATGACAGTTGAGAAGTCCTCTTCAGTTTCAGTACCAGCCCTAAAAATGACTCTCTGTATGACTTCAGACATGAGGGATTACAACTGAAGGACAAATTTCACTGTGCTTTGGTGGTAACAAAATCTAACGATGCTACTTTAGAGAGCTCACTGTACTTGTTGCCTGAAGCAACCTTGCTATAAATGCCAAATCAAAGTAGGCTACAGCACTGTGCCACTTGTCTCCGATTAATTTACTCCACAGTCTATTTCTCCTTCTAGTCATATTAAGATGGGACAACTCCACTCAAGTCGGTGGAGTTTTACTGCTGTAAGGGCTGCGTGTGATCATAATCAGAGTTCTGATGTGCAAGTTGGATAGGAGTTGGGTAAGCCTCTTGTGTTGCCAGTGGGTACCACTGAGGAGAGGCTGGCTCGGTATACAAAGCCCGGTAGCAGCAACAGAATATCTGCTACATCCTGTGAGATGGCTTAAAATATCCATGGAAAGAATCTCACTTTCTTTTACAGTATGTGGGACTTGGATGCAATTTACAGAAATATCAGTTCACAATGGATAGCATAGAACAAGTTTTGTCCCATTTAAATAAAACCTACAGACCTTGTTCATAACAAACCTTGTTCATATAGCAAACCAAACTGGGCCAGTGCATGTCTTTACCATATGCTTTACCATAGTGACCCATAGTCTTTAATTAGTATCATACTCCTTTGGACAACTTGGAGAGCTAGCACTCCACCAGGCAGTCTGAGGACAATTGCAAGAACAGTGTCAGACTGTTTCCAATAAGCAGAATGAATGAAACCCCTTGAAGCTCACATAGGGTATCTAAACAGATGTGATGTGTAAGCTACACTCTGTCTCTTGCCTTGCAGTGCAGATTGGGCTGGGTCTGTTTTATTTATCAGCACAGACAGACTCTAAACATATTTCATAAGCCAAGGAAGATTATTGTCTCATTAATTATTAATTGCTGTGATTACTTATAATTTGAAACCTGCTGAAATCAAATGGGAATGGATACTGTCACTTACTTATAAGTGACAGTACCTTGTACCTTGACAGTACCTTATTCAGTACCTTGAATGAGAAGTTCCTACTGAATTCAGTACAGGCCTGGGACTCAGCTTATGACTAGTGGTCTACCCTAAGATCTTTGAATTTAATGAAAATAATATCATGTGTGTCTCTTCACTTCATAACAAGTCACCTTCATGCATGTGGCTGGTCTGCTTGGCATAGGCATGTAAGTCAGGGGTGTCAGTCCCACTCCTCCCATTTCTGGTGGCTATCAAGGCCACCAAAAGCCCTAGCATGGATGCTGTAACAACAGTGATAGTTCAGAGAAACCCCCTTATCTCTACAACCAAAAAGAAATCTTCTGCTTGCATCTGCAGGGTTTGACGAGCTAGGTCTCTTGATCCATGTACTGGGAAATGCTATTCAGCGTAGCAAAGCCCCAAATTTAAACAGAATAATAAAAGTAATTTACACTTCTCATAAAAAAACCCCCTCAGGGCTCTTTTCCCAAATGCACTGTTTCTCCTTAACAGTGAAAGATCTTCATCACACATGTCCTGCAGCATGTTGTTCTTTCCGGCTACTGGATTTTACTGGAAAGTAATGACAGAGTTTGCAGGAACATTTGCCAGCTGAGCAATGCTTTCACTACTGCTCACCACACTCCTTAAACACACATGCTAATTATGTTACAGGCTGTCTGTATGGAGGTATATGAGAGTACAGTATTTCCCCAGGAACCACAGCGAAGAACAGCATGTGTCTTCAGTTGTGTCAGCTGTGCATCTGCTGTGACCAGTGTTTCTGTTTGATAAATAATGACAACCTCATTAAGCATTTACCCTAGAGGTGTTTCTGGTGTTCAGAAATGCTTGTGCTTTAAGGTTATCACTGAATGCCTTTTTCAGTACCAAGGAGCTGGTGAGGAAACAGGTCTTATTTAAATTAGAAGAGAACTGAGCATGGATAAAAAGGGGCGGTTTTAACACCATGTGCAATTAACACGGTACACCACCAGTGGCTGACCCTGAGCTGGACTTCATGTCACTGATCACAACACCTTAAGCCCAGAAGTTTAGTCAAGTTTTCAATATGTTTCATTGTCCTTGTAGCTAGTTCACACTTCAACAGTTTGTTTATGAAGATGTTACCAGAATCTGCTAAAAGCCTTGCCGAAGTCAAAATAAACAACATCCACTGCTCTCCCTTAATCCACCAAGCTAGTCAATTCATTGTAGAAAATAATCAGGTTAGCTGAGTATGATTTTGTCATTGTAAATTCATGCCAACTACTTCCAGTCACCTTCTTGTCCTTCACATGTTTGGAAATGGTTTTCAGGATTATTTGCTCTGTTACCTTCCCAGGCATCAAAGTGAGGCTGACTGGCCTGGGGTTCCCCAGATCCTTCCTTAGTTTTCCCAAAGACAGGACTGACATTTGCTTTTTCAGTCCAAAGGAAGCCTTCTCCACTCTTCCCTTCCCCACCTGATCCTATTCTTCTGAAGGTAAGTCTCCACTGATCCTGACTTTCTCATGGATCTCAGAAGCCTGACAGAGAAGACCAAGATGAAGATGGCAGTGAACACCTTTGCCTCTTCTGTGTCCTCTGTCATCAGATCTCATTTCTATTGTGAAATACAACGGCATTTACAATTACTTTAACAGGATGAAAATCACAAGGATTACAGCAACTCTTGGAAAATTACAGGCTGAAGTCAGATACTTCTTCTTGAGACATGGTAATAACTATTTGCATTATTATGACCACCTCTCTCTTTTCTCAAAAACATCAAGTTCAGGAAACTGCCAGAAGACCTGCAAAGCTACATTTGCCTTGGTCTTTTCAGCTACAGTGACTTACAAGTTCTCTCCTGAGTGCATTGTTCCATTTGCTTTGAAGTATAAATATAAATCAATGAAGAATCAAATAGAACAGCTCTGAAGGAAAGTAGCTGGAACAACTTACATATGCTAATTTCTGAAATTAGTGTTAGCTCATTGGCACTTACAGGATAAATACCAAAACTGCATACAGCCTTGCTGAACAGCTCTTTTTTCCATAGCACAAAGAAATAATATGGAATCACTGCAGGGGTAAAGAGGAATAGCAAAGATGCATAATGAGATTATCTTCATTTCTGGCTATGATATTAATGTGATTACTGATCATACTCTTTCTGGTGTCCATACTTGAGAAAGGACACAGAAAAAGACAGCAGTGATTCAGCAAGAAAGCATAATTTTAATTACAGAAAATATATCTTGAAGTCAGAAACAGGATTTTGTATATTTTTAAGACAACCAGAGCTGATCTGAGAGACCTGACATCAGTACGTGCACACGGGAAAAATATTGGACATCAGCAGATATGGTTATCTACAGAAACATAGCATGGTGAGATGTGTGACTGGAAACTATAATTAAAATACTAGAAGTGAAAACCAGCAACAGGCATGGATTTTCTTTGGCTTACAAGTACCACCACTAGCCTCCACCTCCTACTGCTCATGACAGTGCTGACCTTTTGAATTCACAGTGCAGTGGCTTTTTTCTTTCTTCCCAGTATCACATGCCTGCCATGTGGGCAAAGAGAAGATGTGGTGCCAGGCACAGACAGAAAGCATTTGTTTTTTCTCCATTCTTAATCCTCTGCTACAGGCATGCTACTTTCACACGACCCATTCTCATCAGTACACCTGGCTCCTGAACAAAATGCTATTTTATTTCTGAAAAGTAAGCAGTGGAGATATGGCTATCTGGCTGAAGGAAAAAAATTAGCTGTGTGTTATTTTGTTGAATCCAGTAGAGAAACCGTCAAGTGAACGGTGCCTGTGAGGAGTCACGCTTGGTCATATTGAACTATCTGGGACACTTGCGCAAAGAGGTGGAGAAGAGCTCTACTGGGGCAGGGTGTTCACCAGACATCTGCAATCTTCAGATTAAAAAAAAGAAAAGCACTACCTCATTCTCATTCTACAAAGTGTCTGAGGGAGGGAAGCCAACCCTCTCCCATGCTTCAGTTTCCAGTCACTGGCAAGGTTCAGCTCATGCATTTTCCAAATAAGTCTAAATCTTACAACCCACTGACTTCATAATTAAATGGACTTTAAGGCTCAAAGCTCCTGTGAAAGTCATCTCGTATGATATCTGGTACCCTTGTACTGATCCCTCCAGTGCCAACAGATTTAGACAGGCCCAGCATGTGTCATAGTGCTGCTATGGCGGTTTTATGACTGTGTTAAACAGTGATCATCCACTGAAAATGGTCACATAAAGTCACAGATCAGGCTCCTCTGTGCTATGGAAGGAACAAAAAAAAAGAAAAAAGCCCCTTGTTGCTTCTCTACCTGTAACGAAATAGAAAGTAACTGTGCAGAGCACCTCCAGGTGACTGGTGCTGTGACTGTCCTATGACCACCCAGCTGTACTTTTCTCAACGTTTCTAATGCCAGTACTACGTTCCAGACCTTTACTCTGCAGTCAACTGGGGAACCAGCTCAGAGGGTCCCTTTACTCTGCAGTGGGATGGAGAACCAGCTGAGAGTCTTTTTCCTCTGCAGTGGGATGGAAAACCAGCTCAGAGGGTCCCTTTGCTCTGCAGTGGAATGAGGAACCATCTCGGAGAGTCCTTTTCCTCTGCAGTGAGATGGAGAACCACCTCAGAGGGTTCCTTTGCTCTGTTCGAGAGTCACAGACGCCAGCCCGGCGCCAGAACCGGCCCTTCCCTGTAACTCCGGCGG
Source organism: Piaya cayana (assembly GCA_013389865.1). Lineage (NCBI taxonomy): Eukaryota > Metazoa > Chordata > Aves > Cuculiformes > Coccyzidae > Piaya > Piaya cayana. Next base: position 62,302 of record WAAB01022670.1, read on the forward strand.
CGGAAGGGGAGGGAGGGAGGAGGGGAGGGAG
>WAAB01022670.1:62399-99158 GCA_013389865.1 Piaya cayana
AGGGAGGGCGGGCGGTGTGGGCTCTGCCCGCCCCCCGGCGCCCGAATGTCACCCCGGGGCGCCATTTCACACTGTCATCGAGCTGCTCGGGCGAGGGGGAGGGCTTAAAGACCATCCAGTTCCACCCTCCCCCACCATGGGCAGGGGCGCTTCCCACCTATCCTGCACGCAGGGTCATTGAATGGTTTGTCTTGCAAGGGGCCTTAAAGAGCACCTAGTTCCACCTCCCCGTGGAGGTTCGGCTCGGAAGGGATAATTCAGTTCCTACCCTGCTGCCACGAGCAGGGACACCTCCCGCACGCCCCGCGCAGGGAACGGGTCGGGTTGGATGGGACCTTAAGGATAATCCATCTCCAGCCGCGGGCAGGGACGCCTCCCACCCGGCCCCATTCCCTCTGCCCTTGCTTCGCCCTTCCCGCGGACGCTCGTCGTCCCTCTCTGTCCCCTCCCCGGGCAGAGAAGCCCGAGTCGGGGCCGTAGCGCTCCCTATAAAGCGATGCCCTAGAAATAGGCGGCGCGGTGCGCGGCGCGCCCGGCTCGGACCGCAAGATGCCCCGCGTGGACGCAGACCTCAAACTGGACTTCAAAGATGTCCTGCTCAGACCTAAACGAAGCAGCCTCAAAAGCAGATCAGAGGTGGGGCCGTTCAGACCTAGCATGCTTATTTTTTTTCTTCCCTCCTCTTTCACCCTCCCCCCCCAGTTCTCATCGCCTTAACTTCCCTTTTAACCCCCCCTCCCTGCTTTATTTTTATTCTCCAGTGTAATGTAGCGGTGCCCTCCCGATCCAGGCGCACTGTGGGTGGGTGGGATGCGGCTTCTGCTGGGAAGAAGGGGGCTGGGGAGGAGAGGGGGAGCCCCATTGGAGCGGGAGGCGCTGCAAGTCGGTGCCGCGCTGCCCTCGCCGCTCCCCTGCAGCAAATAAAAGGCGGGCGGGGGGAGGATGGTGTTTGCCCCTAGCAGGTGCTTCTGTGGGTTACTGCGGCGCTGAGTGTGGGGTGACCTCCCGTGTCTGGGGGAGGATGGCCGCCCGCAGTAGGGCGGCTGCGGGGGCTCCGCTTGGGAGCCCTTTAGGCGTGTGTGTGTCCCGGAGGGGCAAGGGGGTGTCCTTTTGGGAGAGGTGGTGGGGTGCCCTCTTTGTCTCCTGTGCCACTGCAGGGAGGGTGGTGGGGTTTCAGGCTGGATGCCCAGCGACAGAACATGTGTGTGTGTCCATTTGAGGGCCCTGCAGCCAAGGGGAGTTTGAGGGGTGTCAGGTAGGGTGTCAGTGTCTGCTTGGTCTCCCCTGCAGCCAGAGTGGGGAGTGTTTGGTTGGGAACCCCACAGCCACATGTATGTGTCCCCAGTTGGGTGCCCTGGTGGTGGGGTGTGTGGTTGGGCTCTCCCCCTGCATCCATGTGTGTGCCCAGTTGGACATCTCAGAGCCAGGTGGGAGGAATGGGAGGTGTCCAATTGGGTATGCCACAGCCAGGAGGATTTGAGGGGTGCTCGCTTGGGCTCCCCTGCAGCCAGGGAGGGGTGTGTGTCTGTGTGTGTCTGATTAGGCTTTGCTGGAGCTAGGGGGGAAGGACATGTCCAGTTGCATGCCCCAAAGCTGAGAGGTGAGTGGGTCCCCGGTTGGATGCCCTGCAGATGGGGAGGGGGGTGTGTACATCCCCAGTTGTGTACCCCACAGCTCAGGGGGTAGGGGCAGTTGAGGAGTGTATGGTTGGGCACGCTGCAGCTATAGAATCATAGAACGATTTGAGTTGGAGGGGACCTTAAAAGGTCATCTGGTTGGACACCTCCCACTAGACTGGGCTGCCCAAGGCCCCATCCAACCTGGCCTTGAACACCTCCAGGGATGGGGCATCCACAACTTCTCTGGGCAACATGTGCCAGTGCCTCACCACCCTCACTGTGACAAATTTCTTCGTAATGTCTAGTCATAATCTTCCTCCCTTCCAATTTAAAGCCATTAAATTGGAGGGATGTGTTTCACATGACTGCAAACCCCCAGGACATGCTGCTGTGTGACCTTTGGGTGTCCAGTTGGGCACCCTGCAGCTGAGGAGGTGGTGGGTGTGGAATGTGTCTGTTTGGTTGGGTACCCCATAGCTTGGGCCAGTGGGCATCACCCCCCTCAGCCTCAGGAGTCATGGGCAGTGTTGTTAGCAAAGAACTGATATGCTCTTTTTTAAAAAAGAGTGAAGATCGTGGAATCACTAGGTTGGAAAAGACCTCTTGGGTCATTGAGTCCAACCATTCTTATCTGCCACAAAACCATGTCCTTGGGTATGTCGCCTACCCATCTGTTAAATACCTCCAGGAATGGGGACTCAACCACCATCCTGGGCAGCGTCTGCCAGTGCCTGATGACCCTTTCTGTGAAATTTTTTTTCCTGATGTCCAGTCTTAACCTTGCCTGGTGCAGTTTGAGGCCATTCCCTCTTGTCCTATCACCTGTCACTTGGAAGAAGAGGCCAGCTCCCACCTCTCCACAACCTGCTTTCAGGTAGTTGTAGAGAGCAATAAGGCTTCCCCTCAGCCTCTCAAGGCTAAACCCCAGCTACCTCAACCGCTCCTGGTTAAGACTTGTTCACCAACCCCTTCAACAGCTTTGTTGATCTTCTCTGGACTCACTCCAGAGCCTCAGCATCCTTTCTGTAGTGAGGGTCCTGGAACTGAACACAATATTTGAGGTGCAAAGATGCTGAGGAGTGCTTCCCGTGGGTGCCCTGGGCTGGGGTCCCATCAGCTGGAAGCCCAGAGTGCGTGGGGTGCATTTCACCCTCATGACTTGTGACCCCCCAGGACCTGCTGCTGTGTGACCTTTGCAGGCAGAGCTCAACCATACCTACACTGCCTAGGCTCTGCATCCCTGCTGGCCCAAGGCCACTGTTAGCCAAGATACTGCTGTAGTTACTTCTCAGGAGGGATCAAGGAAGACCCTAGGGAATCCCCTGAGGATTGCCTCTAACAAAGAGATGGCTGCCTCAGGGATTGAAGGTGCCTTCTCGTTTACCTTGTATAACCCCAAGGTTAGCAAAGGATTTAGGTTGACTAATGAAGGAATTATGTTGTGTTGGGGGATGGAAAGAGGATTAAGCCTTTCTCTGGGGGAAGCAGAGTTGTGAGAGAGAGTGAGACAAATCAAGTGAGGTAGCAAGACAAGACTGGAAAGGAGAGTGGGGTGGCTGTGTTTATTGCAACCCCATGGCCAGGGGTTGTAAGGGCAACACTCGCACGACTTTTTTTGCTGTTATGAAGGTGTAAGACTGGGGAGGCCCTCTCGGTAGAAAGGTAATCCTGGGCTTGTCATTTTCTTTTATAAGGACGGTGTCCCAGCTGAGTAACTCCCCATCACATGCAGTTGCTGCTTGGGGACCTGTGGTCCCTTTCTAAAATTCCCTCTGCTGACCTGGCAAACAGGTGGAGCTGTACTCCATCCAGCAACACATGCCTGCTTCAAGTGCTGTGTTTTGCATATTTAGCTGTGTGCAGGCTGCGGAAAGAAGGGCTGCTGGGAAGGAAAAACGATAGGAGGAACATGAGCTGATAGAGCAGGGTTGTAGTGGGTGGCTGTGATGACCTGCTAAAGACATTTCACACAAGGAAAAAGTGCATGTGATAAGGGGGGTCAGTGAAAACCGATGAAGGTTAAGAAATTGGACACCATCACTGAGACTGTAGCAATGAGAATAAAGAGTGTCTGTGTGAGCCAGATCTGAAATGGACAGCCCCAGTCTGCTTAAAAACAAGAATATAAATAAATCGATCTAGGAGAGGAACAGAGGCAGCATACTACAGTGCCTGTTACCCAGCAAGCTGCTGCTTTGAAGCTTATATCAGCAAGTATGTGATTCTCTGGCGTGAATGCCTCGTTTTGCACAAGAATAGCTTTTATTGGAGTAACCAGGATTAAGTCAGCTTCTTATAGACATGGTTTGGGGTGTTTGCAGCTACTCTTGTAGGCTGCTGTGTTGGTGCTTGGTTTTGGTTCCATGTGCTGTTTTCATTTTCCATGATTGCATTCTGTTTTTGGGAAGATACCAGAAAATTTGAAGCTTGAATTCATGTGTCAAAATTGGTTCAAGTGATGATTGGAGTTGGAGCAGCATTCTCTGTCTGTGGGGTCTTGGTACTCACGTAGCCTGCCGTTCTTGCCTTTGCCTCTGCAGGCTGTCCTTTTAAGTTCACCAGAGGAGTGTCTCGTAGGAAGTTTAGTCATTAATTTAAACTTGTAAGTTCAAACAAGTTCAGGGAGCTTTAACACAACAGCCAATGTCCTTTTACTTTCAGATGTTGAAGGTCTAGGTAGAAGTTATAAAATACATTTCATAATTTTCTTTCTAAAGAAGCTCTAACTGTTGTAAGCTGTAAATTAGCTGTTACCAGTCAGGAAAGAGACAAATCAGAAGTGCTGCTAAGGAAAACTGGTTAGATATGTGATGCTCCTCTGTGTGTTCATCTTGAGCACACACTTCTGGTGATCTCTTCCCAAGAATGGCATAACATATTAAGATATGTACAGAAGATAGTAGCCTGGATGATCAGCAGTACTGATCGGTTTCCATATGAAGAAAAAATAAACATACTGGGATATACATTATGGAGAAGAAGCAGTTGTGGAAGATATGCTATGTCTATGAAGTGAGGAGTGAAATGGAAAAGGTGAAACTGAGAAGTGGCTGTTGATTGTCTCTCACAAATGAAGAAGTAGGAAGCGCTGAATGCAGTTATCAGGCAAAGGTTGTTTTTATGCAATGTATGATTAATCTTTGGAATTTATTGCTATGGGATATTGGAGAGGCTTAAGATGTAAAGTATTAAAAAAATTACGAGGCAAATTCTTTGTCTGTGAGTGGCTGTTTAGCACAGTGGATTGGAGAGACCTTTGAAGGTCTCTGAACACCAGCTTCTTGGGACCTGGGAAGGCAGGCTAAGGAAGGAGTCTTTCAAAACTGGCCTCATTCCTATGCTCTCTTCCCAGACATCTGGTACTGGCTGTTTGGAAAATTGGGGCATCACGTAAACATCTCCAACCCAGTGTGCCATTTCTCCTAGTTTAATAGCAAAAAAGTCTCATTAGGGGAAGCCCTGCAATTATCTCTTGTAAATGCCTGTTGTTACATTAGTATCAGTTGTGTGGATAATTGCATGAGACCCATCTGGCTGGCTGGCTAAAGGAAGTCACATGTGAGACGTTATAGTAAGTGGAGGTGAGAATCGCTGAAAGTCATGGCTTTGTGTTCCCCGCATAGCTTTGCATCTTGCCTTGGTCTTTTCTTAAACATACTCCTCTCCTCTGCTTCTTTCTTAAGTTCATTTCCCATTGTAAAACTGTAAGGCTGCTTTGGTACTATTGCCTGTGTAGAACTGTTTGTGTGATACATTTTTTTTCCCCTTGGTTGTGGTTAGAAAATTGCATTGACAGGGAGTAAAACGCGTCCAATTTTCATGTTTATTTATTCTGTATCTTCATACTATTTTCTTGTGCTAGGTGCAGCTGAAATTCCTGAAAGCATATTGTTGTTGGTGATAGGTGGAGAACTGGAACTCTTTGATAGTAAATGGGAAGAGTGAGTCTCCAGTAAGATGTATTGTAGCTTATTCACTAAAGTGACCCTTCCCTTATGAACTTATACAAAATGAGTACCTGTTTTCCAGTATATCACTGAGGCAATAAGTTCTTTCTCTTATACAAATCAGTAATAAACCCCTCACCATGTTAACCATCAGAATGTAGCCTGCAATATGACAGTACTCAAAATATGTTGTAGATGAATAATCAGAGTTCTTCCTTTCCTTTCTTTAATTCAGGTCTCTGAATTAAAGTGGAAGTGAAGTAATGAAAATGATGAAGAGCCTTCATTCTCATTGATACTAAAGAGACTAACGTGATATCTTACAGTTGTGCATTTCTTAAAGGGTTTTTTTACTCCTTTTGCAAGATGCTAGGTAGACCAGTGGGAACTGATCTGAATTTGGTATTACCCCTTGCAGATGTAAGGAAGAAAATGCCTGGTGTTGCCATAATTGTTTGAGGATGCTGAAGAAATATCTTCAAAGGTGGAGACTGATGCAATTATAAGAAATTAACTTAGAAATTATCGGACTCATGGTTTAATAAGCCAGAGTGATTGTTCATATTCTATAGTGGGACTGCTGATAACTATAGCCAAAAGTAAGAGCTTGCTTTATTATATTGTCATTTACATTAAAGACTGGGACAAAGTCCCCTATACCCTGGAGACAGAGGAATGTTCAATTCTGACTTCTTTGGAGTTTGATCTTCAGCTTGGGTTTCTCAGGCAGCCAAACAAAAAGCTGAGTTTATTTCTATGTAAAATAATCCACAGTCCTCATTGTCATTTCTTTCCTTTCCTACTTCCTCTGACTTGTTTCTTTTTAGATTTTGATTATCATTTTCTTCAGCAAGAACTTTCTAACAGATAAAGCATTTGTATTCTTTCTTATTTGGAATACGGAGTTGTAACAAAATAGTGAGATAATAGTAGAATGAAAGGAGAGGGAACAGGAAACATGAGGAAAATTTAAGCAGCAGCATCCAAACCTGCTGTACCTGAAGTAAGTGGCGAAACTCTTGTTACATTGCAATCAGTTACTTGAAAGAATTCGTGTCTATTCATTGCAGGTTGACCTCACGCGTACCTTCACTTTCCGCAACTCCAAGCAGACATACACAGGAATTCCCATTATAGTGGCTAACATGGACACTGTTGGGACATTTGAAATGGCCATGGTTATGGCAAAAGTAAGTCTTGATTCTCATTTCTGCAACAATGGGGAAGCCACTGAGTGGCAGTGAACAGGCTTTGTTAATTTTTAGCTACGTTTGTTGGAGAACAGGGGGACGTGAGTTAAAAAATCCAGAACAGGGGAGCATGTGTTAAATCCATAACAAGGTGTGGTTTTGTTGCAAAGCAGCTGTGCTTTTGCAGCAATACATATACCAGAAATGGGGGTCCAGATATAAATTTGCTGAGGGGCATGGTTTAGTGTTTGGTAGGAATGGTTGGACTTGATGATCCGGTGGGTCTCTTCCAACCTGGTTGTTCTATAATTCTATGAAATGTTTTGTTGGAGATGCTTCCTGGGAAGCTTCCATCTTGGGTGGAGCTTTTAGAGCTTAGTTTTTAAGGTCTATTTTGTGCTTCTTCCCAGAAAGAAATTACTAGCTAACAATGGTTTTGAAAATGTAGGTTACTGGATAAAGCTGTGGTGGTTAAGAGTCAACAGTTAATTAGCCCCTGGCCTCAGGGCTCACCTTAATTTCTTGGAGTGCTTAAGAACATTCAAAATATTGACCATAGCTTGATGGAACATGTCAGAAGCCTGATCCTGAAAGATTGGCTAACTATGCTAAGTTACCTTAGAAGAGCTATTTGGAGTTGCCTGGTCTGTTGTTCACTGTTAGTATTCATTTCAAGTGGGATGAGACTATACTTAAAATGGGAATTTGTGATATCTTGTTATTCCACAAATGAGGGGAAGATGACTAACTTGGACATTAATATCTGTTTTCTTATTTTTGCTAGCATTCAATGTTCACTGCAATTCACAAGCATTATTCTCTGGAAGAATGGAAACTCTTTGCTGCCAATCACCCAGAATGCCTTGAGGTACTTTTTTTGTACTGTAAATTATTATAGTTTATTGCTTTGTTCTGTACTAACATACAGTGGAGTCTCTTGGGAATGCTGTTGTTAGGCAAGGTTTTGGGGAATGAAGATATTTGCTGTTTTTAAATGCATCAAGGGAAGTGGCTTCTGGTTGAGAAAGAATAGTTTGAGTCCATTATGAAAGTGCTTATATTAAGATGCAAAAAAGCCAAGTCTGTATATGCCTGGAATGGAAATAGAGAAGTATCCTGAACAAAAAAGGAGGAAATACTGAGCGGAAAGTATTCTTGTGCTGTATATGCTCTGCTTCTGTTGCTGTTGGGAGCTGTGGTGGTGCTGGTGAAGGAGAAGCCCATGACCACAAATGCAAGTAGACTTGAGTAAACCAAGCATAAGCTGTCTCTGCACATCCTTGTGCTAGGCAGAGACTTTGCTGTCAGGTGTGCAAGTGGACCCAGAGTCTTCAGGCTGGTGGGGCCTGGGTGCTGGGCCCAAGCAGGGATGAGCATTGAAAGTTGTCAGAGCGTGCATCGTCTGTTTACCTCCCTGCGCTAGAGCTCATGCTGTGCTGCTACTAGCTGTGCTTCCCCCTTGTTCACAAGATCCTGACCTGAACTATTACAGTGAAGCACCATTTAGTAAATTTAAACACTGACTTAAGCTCCAGCTTTTTCATATCCAGGTTTCTGTGTTCTTCTGACAGGGTGTTGTGCCAGGAGAGGCAGTATAAGAGCGTGCCTCACTGTCTTCCCTCCTCCTCAGAGTTCAGTGCAGTTTCAAAACTTTTCTATGTAGAAAAGAATACCACATAACTGTTATGTCTTTGCTTGTGGCACATTTTAGAATTATAGTATGAAGACTGTTGATTACAGGGTTGTCTGAAAGCCAGCCTATCACTTAATGTTCTTCAGGATTGCTTATATGTCACTATAGGATAGAAAGCAGTCCCAGGAATATCCTGTGTCTTAGCACTTTGGAACTTAGCACATTTGTGGTTCATAATCACTGAAGAAGGATCTCCTAGTGATTAAATACTGACTTTCTCTGTGACCTTGGATCTCTGCAGAAGTTTTGTGAGCCAGCAGCTGTGGAAACTATTTTTCTATTGGAAGGAACTTGCAGGAAGACAAAGGAGAAAGCAATCTGTTTGTTTTCAGTGGTAGCTGACCCTGCCTGAGCACAGGGGGTGAACCTCCAGAGCACCCTTCCTAACTCAACTGTTTGTTATTCTGTGGATTAAGGGAGTGTTCAGTGGACTTAAAGACTGAGATTCCACTCTCTAATAGTGCTCCAGATTTTGCCGCTCTGCCTTTCTGGAAATCTACCAAGGCAGATCATCTTCTGTGTTTGTGTTCATATGGGTATGGCTGAGTGTTCATCCATCTCAGGTCATTGTATTTGCCTACGAAAATCCACTTGTGAATTAAGAGCTGATGATAAAATGCTAAATTTGCTTTGTTTTAGAGCCTTCAAGCTTAACAGCAACAACACACTGGTATTCTCAGAGAGGTATTTATTTCATATTATATAGTATGTATTTTTCTAGTTTCCAACCTGAATCTTCTCAAGACTATGCAGAAAAAGACAAGCAAAGTGAGTGTGTATCCCAGTTTCTAAAAACTACTACTTACTTTTTTTTTTCCCCTATCTTCCTAGCATGTAGCAGCAAGCTCAGGTAGTGGAAAAGCTGATTTTGACAAGTTAACAAGCATTCTAGAGGCCATTCCACCAATCAGATATATCTGCCTAGATGTGGCAAATGGCTATTCTGAGCACTTTGTGGAGTTCGTGAAGTCTGTACGTGCAAAGTTTCCACATCATACCATTATGGTAAGTGTGTAGAAAGGGTGGAGGGTGGTGTGTGGGAATTCTGTCCAGGAATGGGGCCCAGAGTATGGTTGGTATGCATCAGAAGCTATGTGGTAGCTCCATCAATTTTTAAGTCCTCATTTAAAAAAAGATAAAGAAAGAAAGAAAGGAGGAGAGAGAAAAAAAGAGGTCTAACTCAAAACTCTTGTCTTGCAGACAGATATCCTTACAAGAACACAGATGACATCTCTATTCATGTACACTTTCAGTTCAGGAGGAAGTTTACTCTGAGCCAGATGATGGCTGTTTAATAACATGTTGGCATTGTCAGTCTTCCCTTGCTGATAATTTCTGTGGGAATGTTCAATGTGCAGTCTGATACAGCAGTTTGATGTTGGCACGACAGGCTAGGTCGATCAAGTTTTTTCCTACTTGCATCCTCTTTCCCACACCAGATGTGACCTCTAATCATAAAGTGTGTAGGTCTGTTTTGGTGATTCTGAGCTGAGGTTTGCTGTGGGAATGTGCCAACATCTGTGGCAAATAGAGGCCACTGGCTGTTTTCATCTATTAGATCACTATGAAGACAGCTGAATGTAGGGTTTTCCTTGCCTATGATGAGAATCATAGAAGTGCTGTGCCATTGTGAATGGGGTCATCAGGTAGGAAAAGAGTCAATGCTGGAGGTTTTCAGGCTCTTTCTGGATATTACTGTCCTTTCTCATAGCACTAATGCCATGCTTCCTCCACCCGTTTTGCACTGAGTAGGGTGTTCGCATCAACATGGGACTTCTTGCAGCAGAGTCCTGCTGCTACTGCTTGATTCCCAGGGCCCTTGAAGAAATGCCTGAACTTGCTTCCTTGAGAATAGCAGAAATTCTCAATCAAGCAGGTTCTTAATGAGGCTACCAGCCTTTCTTCAAGCCAGTGCAGAAAAAAATGATGTTTAGGCAACACTTCCTCACATTTTTATGCCAGATACAAAGTCTCACAGATGTGAAGTCAATATGAAGTAAAAATGATCATAAAGGCACCCTCTGACTTGGTTCAATAAGGAACTGCACATTCAAACAGCTCAGGAGAGACTACATTCCATCCTCCCATGTCAGACAGCGGCAGCGTTCTTTACTCTGATGGTAACACTGAAAATGGAAGTGGGCTGAAATGCCTGTGGGGTTCTGGGTTACCATAGACTTAGTGAATTGGCATCTTTCAACAGCTGCCAGCAGATACAGGAACCTTTTTGGTATGGCCATGTTTTCTATAGCTTTCGGGAAAGCTGTTTGAAATATGAAAGGATGGATATGGGCTTCTTGAACTTCCTTCTCCTAGTACACTGCAGTAAGGGAAGGACTTGTTTCCTTGCTTTGGATCTGAAGTATTGTCCCTGATGACATCATTACTCCAGTGTCTTTGGCTTGATGAGTTGTGGGAGGGAGCTTTAACCACATAGTTAAAAATAAAATCTTCCCTGTCAGGAGAGAAAAGAAAACTGGGTGTCATCCCCTCCTCCACCTCAGCAGACTGCTGATTTGGCTGACTGAGGAGGGAACTCAACCAAGATGAATTGCCCAGAAGGCACAGAAGGTCAATGTTGAAGTCTGGTATCAAGCCCAGGGTTTAGTCCAAGGTCCTTAAGCCAGTCTCATCCACCTCACACATCTGTTAAGCTACCTGCTTAGTTTCTCTACTTCTGTGACTAAGGTGGTTGTTACTTCAGGTCTCCTTGTCCTCAGAGCACCACCTGCTTGAGTACATACACACCCCTGACCTGTTCAGTTGCCCTCTCTGTAGTTGTAGCTCTGTTCTCTGAACATGGTTTAGTATGGCTCATGTTTCACCTCTCCTGCACAGGAATAGTTTTCATTCCTAAAAGCATGCTAATGAACTCGGGGTGTTCAAAAGCCTTCTGTTTTCCATAACCTTTAGAGTCTGTGCAGTCCCTGAAAGCCTGTGATTCAAGTTGGGACACACACCTTGGGGTAGATGCTTTGGTTCCAAACAATTTGAGTTTACACTCTGTGTCTAAATGGCCTTTTGATGCTGTTTGTGGCTGAAATGCATGAGCTCATCTAGGCTTCTTTTTATGATATCCTGGAAGACATCTCCTGCTGCTACCTATTCTGTCTGCTTTGATGTCTCTATACTATGCTTGCAATATGCTCTCTGCTGTTGTGGCTTTCAAACAAAAGGGTTAACAGTTAAAACAGAAGGTATAAAAAGAAAGAAGCTTTCTCGTAGCTGGAAGTGATCTCCAGGACCTTGCAGGCTGTCTCATTTGCTTTCCTGAGCAATGACAATCCATTCTACAGTCAGCTGCAGTGCAGTACATCAGACCCCAAACCTGGGTCTCGGGGAATGCATGTTCCTGGGGCCATTTAGCTTTAGCTCTGGGGCCTAAAGGCGATGTGCAAAGTGACTGTGGTTAATGTAGTGCTCTGTGGCTGATACTCAAGTGCAGGTGGAGGGTCTCTCTTGTGTAACAATATTACAAATGCATGTATTTGCCTTTTTAAATACTTGCTTTTATCATCTCATTACCTTACTTTTTTTTGGATCTGACACAAGCTCTTTTCACACCTGCTTTTCTTTTTAAATTAAAAAGAACATCCATTTCTCTGTGGAACACAAAGGGTAGGAAAGACAAAATGGGGTATGAAAGTTTAACATGAATTGCTTTAAATCACTCCTGAGATTGCAGATAGGGGAAGAAACAGTATTGAAATCTCCTCAGTGTCTCTCAGATGCAGCACTGCCTCCCAGAAGCAAGAGTAGAGGTCCGGTGAGGTGTTTGGCAGTAGCACAGCATCATGTGCTTGGGTTGTGCCTACTTGCTGAAGTCTAAAGCAAAACTTCAGTTGACATTCATGATGGAAGGTCAGAGCCTTTATGTTACAGTAAGCCTAGTCTGTATTTATTAGCATAATTGTAGACATTAGGGTTCTTATGTTTCCCTGGAAGTCTGTTTAGCAAGATAAGATATCTTTGCCAGCAAGCTTTGCTCAGTTTTTAGCCTGAATTTTTATTTTTGTGGTGTTTTCATTATACAGAAGAAACCCTGGGGAGGAGAGCAGGGACTGTGGCAGGAAGGAAAAGGCTGGGACAGGAGCATAGTTGGAGATGCAGTAGCACCCACAAGATGTAGACCAGATAGCAAAGCAAGCAGGATCGCAAAGCAGAAACAGAGGGGAAATAGCAGGGCCCAGAAACTGTTGCTTCGCTTGGAGTAAGTAGCAGAACTTATCAGGGCCTTAGTGGAGGCAGAATTCAGTCCTAGAAAGCCATGCAGACTTCTTGCAGTTTCTCTGGAACTAGCAGCAGTCAATCCAGTTGTGGCATGTCCATCAAGGGTGGGGTCTCATAGCAGGACCAGCTGGGGTTCCAGGGCAGGAGGCAGTGATGCTGCTGAGGAGGTCTTGGGTCAGTCCAAATGCTGAGTGCAAACACTCACCTGCTCAGCCTCACGAAAGTCACCACCTCTCCACCTTTTGGTAAAATACCCCTTGTTTAGAGGGTGGCAAATGTCCTGTGGCAGAGTTCCTGATAGCACGGAGGCACAGGCTGTGCTTCCCTCTAGGATACAAGAAGAAAGTTTGAGAGCTGTTGTCACAAATACTTCTCCCCAGCTTGATCCATTGCCATTTGCGAGCAGCTTTCAATCAATGCAACAATGTTCCTGTCTTAGTCAGTGTGAGTCGATATTTATAGCACGCTATTATGAGGCGCAGTATCAAATGCCTGACTGAAATTAAGAGGCACTGCCCTACTGCGTTCACTAATTTTGTATCTGTCAGAGCAGCTGTAGCCTTTATAATCCTGTTAGGTGAAATCTTGATCCCATTAAAGTCAGTAGTGAAACTCCCTTTGACTTCACTGAGGTTGAGATTTCCTTCAGGACTGACCCACAGTTCAGTTATCCTTCATAGTGCTGGAATGAGCCAGGGTGACGTTTGAGTGATATTACAGCTGAATGTCGCCCCGAGTGTGTGAGGCCAGGCCCACAGCCAGGGTAATTTGTTCTAGTCCCTAATAACTGACCACACTGAAAACATGGTTTACCTGGTTTTGAGTTATTACTGATGCTGTTATTTTACTGCTGGGGTAGCAAAGTTGGATTAACAGTAAGGTAACTTCACTACAAGAAGGATGTTAAGGCTCTGGAGCATGTCCAGAGAAGAGCAACGAAGCTGGTGAAAGGGCTGGAGGACAGGCTGTATGAGGAGCGGCTGAGAGAGCTGGGGTTGTTTAGCCTGGAGAAGAGGAGGCTGAGGGGAGACTTATTGATCTCTAGAATTACCTGAAAGGAGGTTGTGGAGAGGTGGGAGCTGGCCTCTTCTCCCAAGTGACAGGGGACAGGACAAGAGGAAATGGCCTCAAGCTGTGCCAGGGGAAGTTCAGGCTGGACATCAGGAAAAATTTTTCACAGAAAGGGCCATTGAACACTGGAGCAGGCTGCCCAGGGAGGTGGTTGATTCACCTTCCCTGGAGTTGTTTAAGGGATGGGTGAATGAGATGCTGAGGGGCATGGTTAAGTGTTTGATAGGAATGGTTGGACTCAGTGATCCCGTAGGTCTTTTCCAACCTAGTGATTCAGTGATTCTGTAATGACTGAACTGTTTCTCTTTCAAAAAAGCCATTTCTGCAGCAGATTAGAAATGGATTTCTAATCCATTTACATGAGCTCATCATTAAGATGAGCACGGTTTTCAGTGCTACAGTATTTCTACTAATTGTGTTCACTGTCTGCTTGCCCAAATACACTGCAAAATATGCTGTGTGTAGCAGCTTCTTTGCACAAGTTCCAATTACTTTAGTTGCTTCATATTCTTAGCTCATTTTAAGAGGGTTTCACCTCTGTAGTTTCAGTCTTTCTATATGTTTCAGATTTTTTTTTGTTTTGGTTGAAGTATTCTGGCTTTACCTCACAGATGGGGCTCTTTTGCCTCAATTTAGTTGTCATCCTGGCATCAGTGGTAAAGCAAGCATTGGTTTCAGTGGAAGCAGAGTTTGGCTGGATGTGAGATAACAGCTTTCCCCACCCTTCAACTGTGATACTAGAGTCTCTTCATGTACAGATAGGTGTGCCCTTCTTGTAGTGGCTTTTTGTGCTCTGAGGCCTGCAAAATGTACCTAAAAGAAGGCAAGCCTGTCACTGGCAGGTTGAAGTCTGCTATGCAGAGCTCCATGACTTCCCTGAATATTTGTTAAGGATCTGCAGATTCAGAAAGGTGGGAAGCACTGATGTGTGTACATGCATTCTAGGGAAAAAAATATAAAGTAGGCTGGGGCATAAGTGCTTTTCCCTGCTAGGATGAGCATTTTGAATCAACATATGCAGTTCCAACACTCTCTAGCAGTATCTTAACAATAAACATCTGGTTAGCATTTCTGAAGAGGCAGTTTGACAACCCAATATGCTCTGCTAATAAGGAGGTACCGCTGTTTGAGTTAAATATGTATTTGATTCCAAATCTCACGAAGGCACCGACTTTACCCATTCATTCCTGTTTACATATTTGTTGCGTGCCCTCCAGCATTTCACCAAGTTGTGGTGTGCTGCATGCCATACTGCACAGGTAGCCTCCTGCCTTCCAGGTGTGAACCACTTCCTTCATGCTGTGAGCAGTGTGCTCTTGTCATCCCACCTTGGAGCGTACAACACTTAGTGCATCAAATCGCCTTTCTGAGCGGAAAGGAAGCAGCACTTAGCTAGAAACACCGTACCTATTATATATTCTTTATCTCCTGACTGTTTTGTTTTCTTTTATTTTTAATCAATATTGTACAGTTCTAAGTGAGGTTAAGTGGTCTTGAGTCACAGACAGCAAATTGCTGCCTAACAGTGTAATTGTCTTTGTAAGTGCCCCAGGTGTTGCCCTGTCAGCTGTTTCAGGCTAATAAAGCTGGGAAGTAAAATTCATTAAAAATAAATAAATAAATGGTGAAATAAGAGCCAAAAATCAGTAAGTGGAGAGTAGGCCTTGCCCAGCATTCCTAGGGCAGCTCCTGTTGACTTCAGCAGGTTTTTTGTTTCACTAAAAACTAAGAAAACATTTGGTAACGATTTTGGGGTTTGCCTCCTGCTCTGCCTGCATCAGTACTGCTATAAACACTGGACTGTCATTATGTAAGGGGGTTTGTGAACATTTCTAGATCCTAAATTCAGATCTCCTCAAACAAATAGCCCATCTCAGGACAGGCACAAAGCAGGTGATGTGTGCAATTGGACTAGTGTTTCATGCAGGTTTATTTTGTAATAAACCTCCTCTTGTCTCCTCACAAGTGAGCTGTGGAAGTTTAACCCTATGGTTTAGTGTGTTTTGTATTCTGTATAAAAATGGATAAGTGATGTGTTAAATAGAGGAGCTTTGTGGCTTGGTTTCAGTGCTCAAAGGAGGTGTGATGGTGACAGCAGCAATGGCTGTTTTTACAGTTCGAAAAAATTGTTTGCCTCACTGTGCTTTGGGAACAGATTCAAATGTTCTAGGTCTGAAAATGACCAGCTTTTCCATCACAGCAGTGTAAACTACACTCATTTGTTTTTTAAATGTGTTATGTACATGGCAGTCTGTTGGCACCACCCATCTTGACCTATGGCTCTGGTTACCCTGTGGCTTTCCTCCAGGCTGCATCTGCTCAAACCACCCTCTGTGACCCTGCAGAAGAGGGTTTGTGGCCAACCAGATCAAGTCCCTGGTCTCCCTAGCTGCATGGACTTATAGCCGTTAGCTTTGGTGCAGAGAGGGGATGGCTAACAGATGCTCACTGATCTGGTTTCTGCCATAGCCTCACAAAAGAGTAACAGCATGAGATTTGTCTTGGGGACCTGAGTGGCAGAGGATGCATCAGGGATACTCAGGGATGCTGTGCCTGGTGCACAGCCACTAAGGGTGACAGGGACAAGTTCACTTGCCTCGCTGGGCACAGACTGCCTTGGAGCCAGCACCTTGAAGGCCTTCCTCAGAAGGTTGCCCAGGGAAGTTGTGGCTGCCCCGTCCCTGGCCAGGGACGTTCAAGGCCAGGTTGGATGGAGCCGTGAGCAGCCTGATGTAGTGGGATGTCCCTGCTCATCAAAGGGTAGTTGGAACTAGATGATCTTTAAGGTCTCTTCCAGCCCAAACTATTCTGTGATTCTGTTCTTGGTTAGAGAGGTGGCAGGTGGGCAGGGCTGTGCAGGTGGGGGCCCTGTCACCCCCATGGCACAGTGCCACCCTGAAGTGCAGCAGGCACAATGCCCTGGGGTAAGACAAAAGAGGAAGACCAAGGCTGAGTGGGTGACCATCACCTTCAAGAAGAGGTATTGAGGATGGAAAGGAGGAAAAGGAGTTCTTTAAGAGAAAGGAAAAGAGATGGTACAGAACACAAAACTTTTCAGGACTTCTTTCAGAGAAGATGTCACTGCAAACAGCATGCTCTCTACATCCCTGCAAAGTTCATGCAGAGGGAACAAACCCCTTTTCTTTCACCTGTGGCGTCAACACAAATAAATGTATATGGTATAGATGCCCTTATTTACAGTCTAAATGTATATATACCAATTTTGGCACCAACGTACAAAATAACATAAGTAGTACCTTCCTTACTCTTTCAGTACTCAGAATTCTAAATTCTAAAGGAAAATGGGGTTTGCTGGGGTTTTAAGTAAGTTTTCAATGTCTTCCTGTAAAGGCAGGTGGGATGGGGGTCTGTAGGCTGTTCTTGTGGGCAGGGCAGGAGAGTTGGAGCTGTGCTGTATGTAAGGGAGAAATTGGACTGTATAGCCCTTACTGTTATGGATGATGTGGTTGAAAGCCTCTAGGTGGGGATTGGGGGGATGAAAGACAAAGCAGGTATCCTGATGGGAGTTCTTAAGGATCGGGTTTTACTGGACCAACCATGAAGTTTGTTTGACTTGAGAGTGTGCCTGTGTGATTTGTTTAATCTCTGTGGCATGCACCACAGCGAACTATATGGTAAATGGTTTTGTTCCTGCCTCTGTGTAGTTCAGCTTGGAAGGCTCTGGATAAAACTACATTATCGTCATTAGTCTTTACTGCAGTAGTCTTGAAACCTCCCATATATGTGATATTGTTCCTTCTGTCTAGGCAGGCAATGTGGTGACAGGAGAGATGGTAGAAGAACTTATTCTTTCCGGAGCAGATATTATTAAAGTGGGTATTGGACCAGGTAAGTCAAATCCAGTCAAATAAGGGTGACTTATGGTAATGGTGGAGAAGTTGGCCAGATTGAAACCTCTACTTGAGGACAATGCTGTTTGCTTGCCTGTTAGGATGCCTGGACCCACTCAGGTCAGTAAAGTAACATTGCCCTTACAGATAGTGTATTTAAGGAACACATTGGCAGGGTACTCGTGTGTCATATAGTATTGTTACACATTGCATCTTCTGGCAATGAAGGTGTCTATTATTGAAGCACTGAGTTGCCTGGGTTGCTGATGTTGTCACTGATAGTGTGTTGTGTTTAGGAGCACTTCTAGCCTGTTGGAAAGAGGCTGAGTCATCCCAGCTAAAGCTCAAAGGGTACTGTGTTCAGGTATCTTCTTCCTTCAGGGAAAGGGAGGCTCCTTAATAGCTTTGCTTTTTGTCCTCTTCAACTGAAGTTGCCCATCTTGTCAATGTCATCAGAGGTGAAACGGCATTCGTTGTGATGTCTGTATAGCAGTGCCTTTGCCTGTTACTATTGCCAGGGAGCCAAAACTTAATGTTCTTGTGTTACCTATCACTGTAACGTTTCCATGGATAAATGGGAGAACCCTAAATTTAGTGGTTTTCCTACCTTCCCTTCCCTAATAGTATTGTCTGGCAAATACTGCTGTATTGTCTTAGCTTTTTTAGTTCCCATTCCTCGTATGTTTCTTCATGTGCTCTGTCCTCTTGAAATTTTCTTGGACTGCAGCCGGGATCACTGTACATGGACTAAATATTAAACTGTCTAACACAAGTGCCATTGATGGTATAGCTGTGATCAGTCAGTGCAGTGCAAGCAGATTATTTCCTCTGCAATGCCAAATAGTTATGGTCCGTTCATGGATAATTTGAGCAGGGCAAATGGTGTAATAAAGTTTGCAGCTGTGCCCAGGAGAACAGCAAACAAGAATAAATATTGCAAAATATGAAGAGTAACAACTGAGAGGTCATGTTGCAATTGTCACAGGCAAATTCAGATACAAAAGAAGGATAATCATATTTTTTAGTTTCAAACAGTGGAGATAGTTGGGAGTAAATGCAATACGACCCTCCCTGGGCATCTTCCTGAATGGATTTGTACAAACGGAACACCCAGTACCACAAGTAACAAATCTTCCTCACAGAAGATCTGATCTCAAGGCTCTTTTCCAGATAGCGGTCCATCCTGTGGAAAATAGCAATGATTTATTATAAAGCATTACATATATAATTGCATATCCTTTGGAGAATGTTTTAAACTGATTTTTTTCTTCTTCCTCATTTGCGGAAGTACTTCTCAATGTTTTCACCTTGTCTGTTCTCTGAAAGATCTTTGGAAACTTTTACTTTACTTGTAGCTTGAATATACTTGGATATCAGCTGATTGAAGGGATCCAGATTTCACTGTTTTGAAATTCTTGTTATCACACAGACCTTTATGGTCTGTATCCTAAATTATAAAACTTGGACTGGCAAAATACATTTTGATTTTTAATTTGAGCAGAAAAATAAAGAAGGTATTCCAAAAGATCTATAGCCATGTTATGATGTTGGCTTATAATTGAAGTGAGTTTTTCATATGTATGTATATACCTTTATTTTTATATATGCCCATATAGATGTACATATATAAATTATATAGTTTAATAATCAGATATAATATATTTTTTGTAATATTGCACTATACAACTTTCTGGTGATTACCTATATTGCTTTTTAAATGCTGTGTGTTGATTTTCTTATATTTCAAACTGTTGTGATCAACTGCTTGAAGCGTTAGGCAAAAGATGATGGGTTTCTCTTCCTTGTGGAAAAATGCTGCAAAAAAAACCCCCACAGTTTTTCCCTGAGAATTATTTTTAAAGCATATGTGGAAAAGAGAGATATTTATTGGAAGAAATATTGAGGTATTAAGTCCTGCTACTGAGTCTCAGGGGTTGTGACTGGTCCTTTTGTCCCCTTTCCCTTCAGGCATTTCAGTTGTGATGCAGTGATTCCTTCAGTAGGAAGCGTTACTGATGAGACTTAAACTGAGAATTGTGGCCTTGGAGAAGAAAGGGGGGGATATTAGTCACCTCAGTTACAGCTCCCATGAAGTGCTGTGATGGCATTTCAAAACTCAAGTTCCTATGTATTCCTTTTGTCTGTGAGAAGCCAGCATTGGCAACAGAGACTTCCTAGGGGAAAATGCTACAGATAAAAATGTGAGTTTTTCCACAAGAAAAAGAAAATGGCTAGTATCTTTTCTTTTCATGTAATGGGTCTGGGTTTTTTTTTTTTTCTGATTCTCTTTTGTAGGTTCTGTGTGTACCACTCGGATCAAGACAGGGGTGGGCTATCCACAGCTAAGTGCTGTTATCGAGTGTGCAGACTCAGCACATGGCTTGAAAGGACATATCATCTCTGTAAGTAAACATAATCTGCTCTTAGATTCCCACAGTGAAAATCGTTGTCAAATAGGAGAATCAAACAGTCCAGTACGCTGCATATTAATGGCTATCCTTCTGTCATCTCCAGTTGACCCCTACACTAGCTCCTAGGGTAGTCAGTGAGATTTAAATGTAAAGAAATCAACTCTCTCTAATGCTTAAAAAGGCTTGGGCACCTCACTCGTGATGGTGCCTTTGGAAAGCTGCTTCTTAATGGAGTAAGCTCTTATGTAAACAGAATAGGAAGCTCAGTAGTACTTTCACATTGAAGCAAACAGTTATTCCTATGAAAGGTTTCTGAAAAATGAGTGAAATGTAAACATGGCTTTCCCCAGGGAGTGGGACTAAAGGAGAGATAGGCAGGAGAGGAGACTACGAGGTAAAATTATATGAACCCATCTGTGCCCTAGTAGCTGGATTAATTCAGATAACATCCTTACAGAGCAGGGGTCAAGAGCATTTCGGAGGTGGCTCTGTTGAGCACAGCTGGCACGTGAGCCATGTATGCTCTCACCAAGCTCTGGGGAAATGAGCCTGTGGGGAAAAAAGTGCATGTATCTGTACTGCATTTTAATGGCAGTTTCCACTCTACTGGCAAGACCAGATTGATTTCACATAGAAAAACTGAATCTGTAAGCATGGCCTCAAACTGAGCTGGACTGCAGCCAATGACACCTAAAGGTCCTGTGTGCTTAGGCCCAGCCAGGCCGCGTGCCCTTGGCTGCATCAGACTTGCACAGGTTCTGTGGGCTGACTGTGAGGCAGCTGGCCTTCAGGAAGGTAGAGGGGCTAACCAACGTGCTGTGCTTGCCAGTAGCCTCCACAGCCAGCAGTCTCCTTCTGAAGCCCTAGGAGACACCACATGCTAAAGTTTAGATCTACTGCCAAGTGAAACTACTGGAAGGCCCCAAGTCATTCAACCCAGTTGTGCCTACTATCCATATGAGGAAAGGGATGTGTTGTGTTGTTGAAGGAGGGGAGAGGAGAA
Source organism: Piaya cayana (assembly GCA_013389865.1). Classification (NCBI taxonomy): domain Eukaryota; kingdom Metazoa; phylum Chordata; class Aves; order Cuculiformes; family Coccyzidae; genus Piaya; species Piaya cayana. Next base: position 83,415 of record WAAB01022670.1, read on the forward strand.
AAAACTGACTCGACTGGCAAAGGACTTGACTGTATTTCTTGGAGCTGTGGGTATAATGGAACAGAAAACCAAGTATCTGTTAGTTATCTCTCTCTTCCTTTCCCTTGTTAATGCCTATGCAGTCTCTTTTTCTCCTTGGCTCCCTTGTATGCATTTTGCAGGAAAAAAAACAGTCTGTGATTTTATGACATGGATAGTATTACACGTTTATGTCTATAGTAGACAGCAGAACATGTGTGCAATAAAGCATGAAAGACGTGACTTTTTACCATGAAGAATGGATAACTATAGGCATCATCCTAGAAGTGGTGCTTGGAGACCCATCTTAGTTTTGCAATAATAATTTTCTGCTAGAAATCCTCAGAACAACATTATTAGCCTGCTTTTACAAGAAAACACAAGGAGTGTGTACTGTGTGACTGTTGAAAAACGAAATGGTTCTGTGCTATTCCTTCTGCTTTCCTGCTTTGGGGATGAATCAATTCCTGACCTGCTTAGGTCACGTTGGCTTTAGTGAGCCCACGCTGTCAAGCCACAAACCATTATAGGGGGAATGCAATTTAATGCCTGTCTGCCACAACATCTGGGCCAAGATAATGAAGCTGTAGCTGAAGTGTCATAACACCACTGCAACTCAACTCCGTCACCCAAGCTAAGGAGACTAAAGCAAGGGTGAAGATATTATTCCTGAATTCTGCAGCATTCAGATAGATAATGGTGTATTTATTAAGGAAAGAAAAGGCTGGACTGCATGGTCATTTCCAGAGCTCTGGCAAGAGTATCACAAAAGAGAAGTATCCTCCTGAGGGAAAAACACTGTATGGGAGCAATCCTAGGTATGTAATTAGGTCTAGTGGCAACAAGTAAGAAATTTAAAAAAAAATGTTTTAATGAGTTGCAGCTGAGAAAGCTGGAGTTGTTTAGCATTGAGAAGAGGAGGCTGAGGAGCAACCTTATTGCTCTCTACAACTACCTAAAAGGAGGTTGTAGTGAATTGGTTGCTGTTCTCTTCTCCCAAGTAACAAGTAATAGGATGATAGGAAACAGCCTCAAGTTGTGCCAGGGAAGGTTTAGGCTGGATATTAGGAAAAAACCTCTTTACTGAGTCATAAAGCATTGGCATAGGCTGCCCAGGGAAGTTGTGGAGTGCATCACCATCAGTGGAGGTGTTCAAAAACCATGTAGATGTGGTGTATCACGACATGGTTTAGTAGGCGTATTGGTGTTGGACTTAGTGATCTTAGAGGTCTTCTCCAACCTTAATGATTCTTTAAATATACATGGCATCCCTCATGTCCTTAGGTAGAGTCAGGAAGGGGTACACCCTGCCTGAGCTAATGGAGACCTCTACAGGCAGAGCATCACCACATACCTGTCAGCTGGGCAGGTGAAAACATGCCTAGCATTTTTTTGTTATGTTGATATGGAAGTTGCAGGAAGGAAGTGAAGAGATTCAAAGTAGACCACTTACCTTCATGTAGGTTTTAGCTGATGGTATGATGTGGTTTAATCCCTTAGGACACTTCTTGCATCCACTTCTGACTTGTTTGGTACTGTCGTTGTGTTGGTCCTCTTGTTATGTTGGCTCAGTTTATGTATGAAGGGAAAGAAGTCGCATTCATGAATAAGAAGGTGATGGTGCCGAGCACAGTAAAGGCACTGCAAGGAACATAGAATCATAGAACAACCAGGTTGGAAGAGACCCANTTACCCTCCTCTCTAGAACCTCCTTTCAGGTAGTTGTAGAAAGTAATGAGGTCTTCTCTCAGCCTTCTCTTCTCCAGGCTAAACAACCCCAGCTCTCTCAGCCATTTCTCATAAGGCCTGTTCTCCAGCCCTGTGTGTGTGCCTGTCCAAGCCAGAGGCTGACAGTTTCCGTAGCAGAATGCTGTGAGAAACTGTCAAAGGCTTTACTGAAGTCCAGGAGCTTTTCCCTCATCCAGGAGCCAAGTCAAAAAAAAATGGCACACTTGAACCCATTCTGCAGCAGCTCTGCTTAGGGTGGCAGCACAAACTGGGATTTTAAACACTCATGTTAATGAAGTGATCACGTATGTTTTTTGGAGCTGATACATTGACAAAAAAGGTGACAATTTTTAGGCAAACACAATAGTCCAAGTGAACACCTGGTGTCTCTCTACAGTCACTTATGCAGAGGAGGGCGAGATGAAGTTGCACCAGTTACTTTCCTCATGCTAAATTGTCTTTAAGACTCAGAGTTCACCTCAGAAATGAATCTTTCGTGACTCACTGAAAGACGAGAGGAAACCCTGTCTAAGATAGGGGGCTGTTTCTGTCCTGTGCTATTTGTCTGGGAGCCAGTAGTCTCAGCTTTCGTTCTTGCTAATCCATTGGCCTTGAGAAAGGGCAGCAGTGAGTTACAGTGGAGGGCTCCTTTACCTGGAGGGCTCCTTCAGAAATGCCCTACTTGGGATAAAGTTTCTGTTTCGTGTGGGTCAGAGAAATACTCTGCTGGATAGAGAGGCAGTTGCATATTATAGGAAGCCAGCAATGTGGGGAATGGAGAGCAGCCTTGCAGGTGTGGCCTCTCATTTGCTAGAGATCCTTATTTCGCCTTCATCCTGCCTGGGTGAAGAGCCACCAGTGTTCAGTGAAAAGGATGACCGAGGGGTTCCACCCAGATGCCACTGTACCATCCCTTCCTCCACAGCGAACACTTTGCATGCAGAAATATGCCCAGCATATGTAGTTCAGAATAAAGCACCATATGTATTGTTTCTTCTGCTCTGTATGCCACATACTTTATATATCTTCTGTGTAATAAATAGCTATCTGTTTGCTGATTCTGTAGGAAGGGCTGGTCATACATTTATAATGAAGGTGTCTTGAAACATACAAATCATAGTTAAAAACTTACTATGAAATAGTACTAAATACACAACCACTTCATACCACTTCATTCTTTTCCTTAGGCTAAATTTTATTGCTATAAAAAGGTTCATCTGTTCATAGAACAAGACTGGGGAAAATAACATTATTTTAGCCATGTTAAAATAACTCTGACTGGAAAACTGTTGTTCCCTCTCCTTCATCCAGTTGTCATGCCCTCTGCATCCCTGTGGTCACTCTTTCCGCTAGGCTTACTTCAGAATAATGCCCAGTCTCCTGAATTCACAGGGGGATTTGTACAGATATATTTTCCCAGGGCTCTGAGGTAGAGTCTGAGCCTGTAACTAGTTCTGTGACTGATACGCAGCAGTTCTGCAAGTCATTTTTGAGTCCAGAGGCAGGCTTATTTTGGGACAAGCTGAACTGCAAGGGGAAGAAGCTTCCCAGGCAATGCAGCAGAAGCACAGTTTTATTTTCCAAGTGCAGCACTTGATTTTGAGGTGGTATAATGTATATAGCTTTATTGTGTTGTGTCTTCTGACTTAACTGCTTAGTATGTCCCCTTTGTCTTTCCCTTTATGTGAATCATAACATTTACCTGCTTATGTGACCTAAGTGGAGACATCTATAGATAAAGAAGTCCTGTGACTCATCATCATTGGTTCCTTTCTTCTTTACTGTAACTCATGAGCTTTTGGGAAAGTGTGTTAATCTGCTCAGCATTTTGTAATTTGGTGACATTCAAAGTAATACTTCTTTAAGTTAGTGATTAATCATTACATAGTAAGGCCCCCATCCCCATGGTACTTCTGAAAGCACGAAGCCTCCATCACTGCCACTACTGGGTTAATTATGTAAGTTAGATACTGAGCCCCTCAGCTGAGCCAGACTGAAGCCCATCTACTAGAGAGTGTTCGTAGCCAGCCTGCCTCAGTCAGACAGTGAGAGTCAGACAAATTCCTGGCACTGCTCTTTGAAGATTATTAGACCCCTCTTTCTACCTCGGCTCTTCCTCTCCTGACACATGCGCACACCCTCCTCCAGGTTCTGACAGACTTGTCAGCAGAGAATTGCACAAGTAGAGCCCTCAACAGGAGAGAAATTCAGCTGTCAGCCCAGCAGTTCCTTCTAGAGCTGACAATGAGTGTCTAGCTCAATAAAAGGCATAATGTGCTAGAGGTTATCAACAAATAGAATAAAAGCTTTTTAAGTTCTACCAGGCACTATTTGCAGTGGGATACCCTTTGAAAAGCCTCACTTTCAGATCCACCTGCTCAGTTTGTGTCTGAATCCTTTTTCTGCACACAGAGAGGTTGTAACACTCAGCCCCACTGCCAGCTCAGCCAGCAAAAGCCAGCTCTAAAATGGGTGATGGTGGGGGTGTCTGGCTGTGCTCAGCAGCAGGTCATACACAGACGTGCTTATCTGCCTACAGGGAAGTGAAACAAGACCAAGTAACCATACAGGCTGGGGGGTAGCTTCAAAAGTAGGAATTCTGTCAGCAGTCTGTAGCGGACCCTGGCCATGAAAGGATTGGGGAGTGCTGTTGGTATGGTGACTCAGTAGAGTAGAAGGATCTTTCATCTGCTGCTCAGACATTCACAAAACCTAAAGAATCATAGCACATGATGAACTCTGCTGTGTGCCATTCCTTTTTTTTTACAGCCTTGTCACATGTCCGTAATCCCTCCCTGAAACCCCAACTGAAACCTCCTCATCAGCCACTTCTTTACTCTGCACTGAAACTTAAACACACGGGTCTAAAATGCTAAAGATCACAAAGTTCTGTTTCTTTACCAAACCCATAGCAAACAGCGAGAAGTATGATGAAATGTTCATTTTTTACTAAGATTAGATTACCCAGTTTGCTCAGAGATTATCAGATCAAAATCCAACATAGCTGATGGTGTATTTCCTCAGCCCTCCCACTGTGACCTTTTAATGTATTGTAAATTGCTGAGAAAGTTATTTTAAATGTCTTAGGTGCTTTGAGATAGGGATTTGTGATGCCTCTGCATCAAACAGCCTTTCATTAAAATGGCAAGGAATGCTTCAGATCATTAGAGAAGGTTTACTTTTTTTCTCATGGTTTCTGGGTTTTAGGAAATTGCACCTGGAATTTGCGTTGCAGTGGTGTTGTCAATAGACTACACTGTAGAGTAAATGAGCCTAAAGAAGGAAAGCAATCAAAACAGTAATGTGGATCCCCTAAAGAACTCAGCCAGGGTGTTGTAAACCAGTGGTGCACAGTCAGCTCTTGATGTGCTGCTCCTGAACAGGGACCATTCTGCTGCAGGTCACAGAGTGCCAGTGTGCTAGGTATGAGTGAGCTCACTGCTTCTTACTGTCGTCTTTTCTTTATGCAGGATGGAGGATGTAGCTGCCCAGGAGATGTCGCCAAAGCATTTGGTAAGAACAGTGTGAAGTGCACCCCTTATACCTCATGTATGGCCAGCACCATCAGCAGTGATGCAGGACTCAGTTTGACCCTGAATGTAGTGTAATCAGTAATAGGTTACATTCATCCCTGTGAATGACTCAACTACAACTGATACACCAGACGTGAATGTGCTTTTTGGACCAGACAGTCCAAGTTCTGCAGTGCAAGACATACAGTGGTCAAAGGCCTATTTAGAAACTACCCACTAGGTGGGTGGAGGGTACAGCTACTGAGATAGTTATACGAAGAAAACTGATAAGAGTTTCTTCTGAGTAGTGTTCAAAGATGCCTGTAACATTGCCAGATCTAGGTGACCTGGGCCTTAAATGGTTGAAGAGGTAGTGGAATGTGTGTTGGACAGAAAAGCAAAACAAAAAGGCAGGCCAGATCCCTGGAGATGTTCTTGGGTTCAGCTGTCTGCTTGAAAAGATGGGATTTTATTTATACGGTATTCTGTAGAGCTGAGCAGATGTCTAAAACATCTAAGTTAATAGTTAACAGATTTTACTTTCATGCCAGTAGCTTCAGCGAATTGCAGTGGCTCTTGCTAATAGAATATTTAATCTATTGAGTATTTTCTGTTGGACTGGAAAGTTACAGTGGGGGGTAAGTGGTCAAGGTCAGGATTATGCTTAACCATAACCTTGTTGCAGCAGTGTGTGTGAACCAGGTGCTAAACACATTCTAGGGTGACAGGACATCTAAAGACATTCCTCCACCCTTGGAATGCCAGACCCTTTGGAGACCCCAGTGGAGTAATACCCGGAATGCAGGGGGAGCACAGTCTCTCATTGGGATTTTAGGGTAGAATGGTACAAGAGAGCACATTATGATACAGCAAGAAGCTTTGCAAGCATGTAAAGCAAGGGCAGGACTAAACTCAGATTACAGACCTGCCAAGAAAAACTCTGGGCCTCCTGGAAAGGTTGAAACCAAAATATGTCTTTCAAGTTTGCAGATAGCTCTTGTTTTTAGACAGGTCAGATGACAAGTAAGACTTAATTAGAGAATTTTAAGCACAGCCGTGGAGTGGTTGCTACTAGCAAAGAATTGGTTCAGTCACAAGATTTCACATCACCCTTGTGTTTACCCAGTGGGTGATGTGATGTAGGGAATAGGTGCTCCCAGTGGGTGATTCTGTCATAGCGGAACAGTGGTGTCCACCCTCTTCAGCAACAAGCCTGTATTAAAAAAACCTCTCCTCAGCCAAGCCCACTCTGACATCATGCTGCCTGCAGCAAAGCCTGTGTTCCGCCTGATCATCTCTGGCTTCACAACTTGCCCAGTTTTTGCTGGTGGTGGTGTCAGTGGGAGCTTGTGAACTGAGGTTGTGACTTCACTGCATTCCCAGCTGCCTACACTGAGACCTGGTCTGTGTAAAAAGTCTTCAAACAAGAACATTTCCAGAGTTAGAACAACAGGAAGAAACTTCAGAGTGCTTAAGATGTTTCCCTTTGTGATGTGTATAGCAAATCAAAAAGCTCCTTGTGATCTCTCTGGGCTAACAGAACAGAAACTTGGTTGAAACCTGTGAAAGGACAGAAACCAGCCTTGCTGATTGTCAGGAGGTCCTGGGATTCACAGTGGTACATGTTTGAAGGCTACCATGGGTTGTCCCTGGGACAAAGAAGCATCAGAAAGCTGATACTATACAGACAGTAGTTCTACACTGACAGTAGGCCAGGCACATCAGTCTGACCTGTGTGTCACAGGTGCAAGGCTGGAACTGATAGAGATCACCCTGAGGCAGTAAACTTACTGTATCTGCTTATTTATAATTGAGGTAGACGCACTGTGAGCATCTGACTAGCTGGAACCAGGTGTACATTTGGCAAAGGTGGATCGCAAAATAATCTTCTAGATAGTGTTAATTACTATTGGTGTTAACTGAGTGCTGTTGAGGTGATATGTTATGTGAGCTGTGTAGAAGGTAGCTTCTATGCCCAACATTTACAAGCCAAAGCCTTGGTACTGATACTGAATTGTCTATCACAGGCCTCTCTGCTTGCTCGGAGTCTCTTAAAGGAGAGTAGTTACATAAATGTGTTGGGATAGCAGAGACCCAACAATAAAGCAGAGAGATGTACAATTTCATCTGGGGATGGAGACCTGGACAAAGCATGGACAAGAGACCCAGAGAGGGCTTTTGGTTAAAGTGTTTATTTGGTGGATCGTTGTGAAATGTTCATGACAGGGATGTTGAGGTGTCCATTGTAAAGCAGTGACAAAACAGCTGTTTGAATTGTAAAAAGTGTGAGGGAGTTCCAGATGTGAAGACTAGCAGTGACAAATGGCTAAAGATGTGACTGGAGGAGGCAGGCACATGGAAACAGGAGGACAGAGTGGATTGAGTGCAAGTGAAGAACTGTGAAGTACCACAAAGAAGATGCTGAGAAGCTTACAAGTGGAAGTTGACATCATTGACTGATGTCAGGAGTCAGAGGCAAACTGGGTATTTTCATAGAGGGGAAACAAAGTAGAAGCCTATTTAAAGAGGCAAGGAACAGAGAAGTGCTGAAGGTGGGGAACAAAAATGCCAGGAGTGACAGTTACTTTGGTGGGGAGGGGATGCTGCTGGAATACTGAAGCTGCTGGATAGGAGCCTCATAGGCATTTGATCAAGTTAAGATGTCGCTGCCATCTGGCTACTGGAGATGACAGTAGAAAAAGATGTAGGTTGATCAGGAAGAAGAGGTATTCCAGTGCAGGAATGAAAGAAAACATGAAAGAACTTTGTGTGGGCTCTCACATGGTTCACATAACTGCACCCCTGGAAAGGCTAATAACATAAACACTTTTCTCAGAATGCCCCAGGGAGGCACTACTGCCTCCTCTCAAGACGAGAAGTCGAAGCATGGAAATACAAAGTTCAGTTGCCTGAGGTCACATATATTTTTGTGACACAGCCAGGGACAGAATGTGCCTTTTTAGTACTATGCCATCATCTTTAACACAATACTGCTGTTCCTTACAGCAGTGGTGAGAAGAGATACAGAAGCAGGAAAGGAAAGGGAAGGAAAGTTCACATGGAAAAGTCAACTAGGGACACATGTACTGGTTCCAAAATAAACCTGACAGATCATACTGGCTTGTTTTCCTGTTTCCAAAAGGTGTGTGTGTATGACCGAACTGTTGCAAAGGCTCCCTGTCTCAGCTGGAGCACAGGTGAATGTTGATTCCAGGGCCATCTGTGGTCCAGGCAAACTTATGCTGCATCTGCCTGGAGCGCTGCCCAGGCTACAAATCCAGGCTGACTCCAGCTGAATATGTGCAGAGCCAATCTGGTTATCAGTAACTTGTATTATTGAGCATGCAAAAGACATCTGAGGGACTCCATCCACATCCAGCAGAACTGTGCAAGTGCTGCAAGATTGGGCTGGCATCAGCACACATATTCTGTAATGGCTTGAAAGAGAAGGCTCTGTGAAACATGAATGAGCGAAATCAACCCAGATGCAGTGTAGGCCTCAGGGGAGAAGTGAGTGTATTGAAGTGGCATTATGTAGAAACAGGACGAGTGTAGCAAACTCTGGGTGAGCTGCTGGGTTGCTTGCGTGCAACATACCTATCACATCCTGTATTATCTAGGGTGTTGTTGCCAGATGTCCCCAGTCCCCATAACCTAAAATAATGGCACACTGTCTGTCTGTACTTGAAAATGAAAGGCTGCAGCTGGGTGTTACAAAACACATGCAGGAGTAAAGAAAGGCCATCCTAAAATGTACAGCCCCATATTTGGATGTTAACTGGTACAAAAGTAGTGGAACAGACTTGAAATGTTCCAACATGTTGCAACACTGAAGCAGGCTGGAAAGTTCTGGAAAGCATCGGAAAAGTATATTTAATATGGGCTTGTCATTCCTGGCGCTGCAGGGCAGTAAGCATGTGTCATTCCACTGTTTAGACGTGCTGCATCTGCTGTAACATAGCTTTTCTTTTCTGGAAGAGCTTGATGAATTATGTTGTAGTTTGCAAAAGTTACTCACGTTGGATGAGTTTCAATACTTTGATTCAAACATACTTGCTTTCCTCCTAAAATATGCAGTAAAAGAGAAAAGGAATAAACACTTAAGTATCTGTGATTCTGAAGTGTAGATTTCATGTGACTGGTTTGCATTCATAATTTGGAGGCTGTGAGACCCACAGCCAGAGACAGATCTAGAATTGGAGATCAGAGGATACTATTGACAAGGCAAAGAGTCCAGGCAAATCTTTGACTTGTTTAGATGTCCTCTTTGAAACCTTGACCACAAATCTGTCCCTCCTTCCTCATGTTGTTTTCTTCCACCCATGAAGCAGATTTCCTAAGGTACTTATTTGTTGCAAAGGTGGAGTAAGATTGTGCCAGGTGGCAACAGGAGCTCCCCATCAGTAATTGAGAACATGTTAAAAGAGAAGTGCTCCCTTTGGTTTGCAGGTTAATATCAGACATGAGTCCAACTGAGGCTTTAAAATTCTGCCATCTGAAACAAGAGAGTTTAGGAAAAAATCTGCCTGGTAGCTGGCATGATAGGGCACCTGGATGGGTGCCTGTCTAGAAATATTGCTTGTGATGTGCTCAGCAGTTTTACACAAGCCTCACTTTTAATATCCCTTTGCCATGGACATACTGTTGTTTTCAAGCAACAACCAGACAAAGGGAGGCGAGGTCAGCAGAGCAGCCGGATGCTCTGCTCCCAGGCATTGGTGCTAGATCTGCATTTTGGCACATGTGTGGAGGGAGGGAACTGGCATTTATAAATCAGTGCACACTTCACAGTTGTCGTGTACTCTGAGATCAAAATATTCCCAAATTCATGTTTGTCTACAGAGCTTTTAAACAGATGGCAGAAGCTAAGCAGATTTGATAATGATTGCACTTACTATTCAGATTTCAGGGTCCAATCCTGTTATTTGGATAGCGACAGAGACTAGAGTATATTCCTAATGTCAGACTCACCTAGCCTGGGATCTCCTCAGAGTTCAGATATATTCATAACGTGGTGGGTTTAGTTCAGGCTCACCTGCTTTCTATGAAGTGAGGTGTATAACCCTGTTCTTTTGCTAGTTCTGGGAAGAAGCTGGGCAGAGGGGAGGCCTGTTCTGACACATTTGCATTGAAGAAACAGGGAGTCTGAACAGGAAAGTGCTTTGTTTCAGGGATGGGTCACCACAGGCTCATAAAAATAGTAGAAGCTAAACTTTTCCAAGCAAGAGTAGATAAGCCATAATATCACAGGAGGAGCTGCTGGTGGAATAGTTCCAGCCCAGCTGGAAATGCTGGAAATCACAGTAGAAAATCAAGAGTGATTCAAAAAACCTTCTTCCTGATCTTACTCCCAGTGGAACTGATTTCATGATTTGCAGAGCCAGGGAAGATGGACAGACTGAACAGGAATGATTGAGTACTCAGTGTTGTTATTCAGTATCTGGAACATATTTAGGAGTTGTAGCTATGGGTTAGACCTCTGCGGTGCCTGTTGAGAACCACAAAACTCAGGGGTGGTGGTCCTTGGCCTAGAGTTTTTAAACAACAGGAACCAACTAGGATCTCTTTGGCAAGGGATCACCCAGACCTACATGGAGCACACAGGGCTGATGGACTTGAAAAATCCATCATTGCATTAAAAAACAACTGGTTCTTTTATGTCAGTGTTGAGAGGAGTACATTACATTCATGGATATACCTTCCTTCAGAATATGTTCCCACTCACAGCTTGTAGCCTAGAAAGGTGTTGAAGTACAAGCCGTCCACTCCTCTCTACAGCATTGAGGTCAAGAGGTCCCAGCCCTGTGATTAGGGTTTTGGAGTACTGCAGTCACCAAAGCAGTAAATAAGAAACTGTGCTCAGATACAATTATGAAGTGAAGGGTTAAAACTGAATTTGAAACTAAAGGGGGGGATGGGGTGAGAGAGAGAGTAGAATAACCTATATTTTTGTCATCACAATAGAAAAGGGTTCTTTCAATTTAAAATACTCGAGAGATACAATTCAGTGTATGCCACTTCTTTAGTAAAGCGTTGCTTGCAAGTTGGCTGTGTGCATTACAGGAGGGGACTCTCTGTGCCAAACTATTTAGGGTCATTGTTTCTAGAGGCCACTGTGTCCTTGCTTTGTCTTTCACCCTCTTCTCCCTTCCATGCTTTCTTACATGTTGTTTTGCTGATCACAGGAGCCGGTGCTGATTTTGTCATGCTTGGAGGAATGTTTGCAGGCCATGACCAGTGTGCTGGAGAGATTATGGAAAAGAATGGCAAGAAGGTGAAACTATTCTATGGAATGAGCTCTGATACAGCCATGAAGAAGCATGCTGGAGGGGTTGCTGAATACAGGTATGAATTCTACACAGGAACAATTGCAATGAGCCGTTCATCCAGTAATTTCTGGAGTAGACTTGTGCAGAAGGCATTTCTTGGAAACAAGCCCATGCCTCTGTTCCCACTTTGGCAACAGATCTGAGGGAGGGATAACGTCAAGGAGGAGACAGGGAGAAGGAGCTAGGGGTGTCTAGCTGAGAGCAACCATATTCACTTGACTGCAGCCAGTGCACTGTGTTGTCACTGCAGCTATAGCTGCGTCATCTGGGAACTCGTAAGGCACTGTTACGACTTGCGAGTCTCTCTAGATATGGACAAATTAAGTGCTGGGACATGTCATACCAGGCTGCAGCATCTGGCCTACTTCTTGTCCTGGTTGCTTGTTCCATTGATGTATGGATTCTCAACTGGCCCACACGCTCCCTTCTGTTTGCAAAAAGTGGATGCCTGGTGAATCAGCAAAATTCAGCAGTGTGGAGTTGGGTCGAAGCTGTAACACTGATGAGGTCTGAGGACCTCCAAAGCACTCTCAGTGGAACCCCCAGGACTCCCTCCTGCCTTTGTTGGGCAGATTTCTTAGGCAGCAGAATCCTGCTGTATGGATGCCCCATGCCTTTTTGGGTAGCAGAACATCAGAGTAGTCCTACATCATACATCAGGCAACATGCAGGAGCTTGGATTTTGAGCTAAAATCTTCAGGGGAGAGGAAAGGAGGACAGGCTTTGCAAAGGAATCTCTTGTCCATTGCTATTTTACTCCAGAAAGTGCTGAGAATTTTGACTTTTTGAAACAGCAAATGCCTCCAGAAAACCTCTGTGTCTTCTCTCATATGAGTGGCAGGTATAATCACTGCCCTTAGACAAACTGGTTCATGCATTCTTCATTAAAGAATGTTTCCTGTCTCCCAGTGTATAATTGAGGGGTTCCTTTTGTTTCTCCTCTGCTGCAGTAGCTTCAGACTCTGGTCCCATCTGGTAAACTGCTGTTTGTGAGCGTCTCAGAGCCAGTGACTTTAGCTACTGTTTCAGATATTCAGGATTCATAGGTTTTGTTGACCTTGTCTGCTACAACTAGTCCAGCATATGGGTTTTTCCCAATGTGTCCAGCTGTGACCATGGGTGAGGGTTGCAGAACTGTGAAGGTGACAGTGCACAATGTTGAGCAGAATGGGATCCACTAAACAATGAAAATTCCCACCTGGACACAGAGATATGCTAATAGGACAATGACAATCCCCGAAAACATGCTAGATAGAAAGCATCTTTGATCCCATGTCCTGTCCTCCACCCCAGCATTGGCTCTTGTGATGGCTTTTGTCTACCACTTCTGAAGAGTTAAAATACACCATGAAAATGTGTGCTAATTCACCTAGCACTTTACAAGGTGGTAAGACACAGCCTGCTTCAGAACATTTACACCTGTCTCTGGCCTAAATGATAGAACATAGAATGGTTTGGGTTGGAAGGGACTACTAAAGCTCATCTAGTCCAACATCCCTGCAATGAGCAAGGACATCAACTAGATCAGCTTGCTCAGTGCCCCATCTAACCTGACCTTGAATGTTTCCAGGGATGAGATATCTACCACCAATCTGGGCAACCTGTTCCGGTGTTTCACCACTCCCATTGTAAAACCTCACTCCCTTCTATCTAGTCTGAGTCTACCTTCTTCTAGTTTAAAACCATTACCTCTTGTCCTATCACAAGTCCTGCTAAAAACTCTGTTCCCATCTTTCTTTTAAGCCCCCTTTAAGGACTGAAAGGCCACAATAAGGTCTCCCCAGAGCCTTCCCTTCCCCAGGCTGAACAGCCCAAACTCTCAGCCTTTCTTTGTAGGACAGGTGTTCCATCTCTTGGATGATTTTTTGTGGCTTCCCTCTGGATCCATTCAAATAGGTCCACATCTTTCCGATTCTGAGTGCTCTAGAGCTGGACACAGTAGTCAGGTGAGGTCTCCAGTGAGGGCAGCAGAGGGGCAGAATCACCTCCCTCAACCTGCTGGTCATGCTTCTTCTGATGCAGCCCAGGATATGGTTGGTGTCCTGGGCTGTGAGCGCACATTATTGGCTCGTGTCTGGCTTTTCATCCACAAACACCCCCAGGTCCCTCTCCACAGGGCTGCTCTCAATCCCTTCGCCCCAACCTGTACTGATACTATGGATTGCCCCAACCCATGGCATGCAGGATCTTGCACTTGGGTTTGTTGAACCTCATAATGTTCACATGGGCCCACTTCTTGAGCTTGTCCAGATCCCCCTGGATTGCATCTTATCCCTTAGGCGCATCAACTTCCTCTCCCTTGCTACCCTGTGCTTGTGTCAGCTGGAGTGTGGGAAAGGCCTGATGTAGCTAGTGGCAACTCCCTGAGAGATCACAGAGCAGCCCAAACTTGATGCATGGATCTTTGAAGTTGGATTTTATGATCTCAAAGGCCTTTTTCAACCTAGTGAGTCTATGCAGCATAATCATTTGGGTCCTGACCACCACAGGGCTTGTCACAGTTGCAGAAGTTTGAGAAAGCTTGCTATACTAGTGGGCCAAAGGACTAGGACCGCTGCTAAATTTTGCTCCTCCTAGTTAGGTGTGCATGTGATCTGGCAACAGAATTACTTGACGCTGATCCCCTTTAAGAATGAGATAACTTGCAAGTTTTCTGTCTTGTAGGAGTAAAGGATGTACAGAAATGTGCTGTGTTTTATTCAATCTAAATAGCTTTGGTCTTGGTCTTGCTCAGCCTGTCCCAGCACAAGCATCACTGTGGTTTAAAAAGAGCAGTTGTGAGTTACCCAGCACTGAAATGTTCTGGGTCTTGAAGGAATGTTTGGAAGCAGAGCAAGACTCTTACAGGAAAAGATGCAGGAAGTTTAGTCATTTACTAGTTTGGCTTATGGCAAACTTGAACCAAAAGGGTTCTAAGTCAGCATTTTAAATGCTAGATACCCCAAACAGGTCAAGTTGGCAGGGCTTCTTTATACATGTTTTAAAAAGCCCAGCTGTAAGTCTGTATCAGTGGCCCAAGTAAGCTGTTTTGTCTTTAAAAGGCCTGAGCACTCACAGTGTTTTATTCAAGCAGTGGGAAGCTCAGTGTGCTCATCCCTCTGCAGGATCTGGCTACTTGTCATGTAACTTCATCTTCTCAAAATTACACATTTTGGCTGGACAACCTGAGCCTCCAGCAAACAGTTAAATTAAAATTGACAGGTAAAGTGAGATGGCTGTAGCAGGGAATAAAGTCATAGGAGTGATTGGTTTTGTAATGAATATGTCAAGTTGATCCCATTTAATTTTGTATGAAATCTGTGTGCCTGCTTTCATTACTTTTATTTCATTTATATACAGGTTTATTTTTATATTTTTACCTCCTTCCATGAGGAACATGGATCCGAGCTGGGAATTTCTGAAAGGCCATTATTAAGTTTCTTTTTAGGGCATAAAAGGAATAGGCGAGCAGGAACAGAGACCACACACAGTATTGTTCAGTTAGAGCCAATTTGCTTTTGTTAACCCTTTTGAGATTTCATGGGTTTTGTGTGAACACTGCAGTCCTGTGGTCACTCAGCAATTCACAGCTGCTCCTAAGCTGGATTTTGGCTTTTTATTTCTAACTGTAAGGTAGAATTTGGGCCACAGAGACAGAATAGCACCAGTAGCTGGCTGCCGCTTATTGTCATCGAATCATAGAATGATAGAATGTCCTGAGTTGGAAGTGACCCACAAGGATCATTGAGTCCACCTCCTGTCTCTGTACAGGACAACCCCAACATTCACACCATGGGCTGAGGGCATTGTCCAAATGCTCCTTGAATGTTATCAGGCTTGGTGCTGTGACTGCCTCCCTGGTGAGCCTGTTCCAGGGCTCCACCACCCTCTGGGTGAAGAACTTTCTCCTAATAGCCAATCTAACCCTCCCCTGAGTCTCTGCTGAGAGCTGAGCACACTGTTCCCACCTGTTGGGAGGCCCAGTTGCTCTGTCTTCACCTTTCTTTCTTGTAAAAGGGTTAGTTTTGGGTCATAAATTTTGGAATGATGTCAGAGCTGCAAATCCCTTAGCCATTCCTGCTGACTTGCCTATACAGCTCTCTGCCAAGTGTGCCAGCTTTTGGGACACCCCTTGTAATCTGTGCATGACCTGTGCACAGGCATTTCATAGAATCATA
>WAAB01022671.1:1272-14549 GCA_013389865.1 Piaya cayana
GTGAAGGGGCTGGAGAACAGGCCCTATGAGGAACTGCTGAGAGAGCTGGGGTTGTTTAGCCTGGAGAAGAGGAGGCTGAGAGGAGACCTCATTGCTCTCTATAACTCCCTGAAGGGAGGTTGTGGAGAGGAGGGAGCTGGCTGGCCTCTTCTCCCAAGTAACAGGGGACAGGACAAGAGGGAATGGCCTCAAGCTCTGCCAGGGGAGGTTCAGGCTGAACATTAGGAAAAAATTCTTCACAGAAAGGGTCATTGGGCACTGGCGCAGGGTGCCCAGGGAGGTGGTTGATTCACCTTCCCTGGAGGTGTTTAAGGCATGGGTGGACAAGGTGCTGAGGGGCATGGTTTAGTGATTGATAGGAATGGTTGGACTTGATGATCCATAGAACCTGGTGATTCTATGATTCTATGATTCATTCACCAGTGGCTGGGTAGCCAGCTCTCCCACTTACCTGTACAGACCCAGGTATGGGCCTCAGACTGATTTTCCAGTTTGTTGCTTTCCTGATTAGAACTGAGGTTGGGGTAGAGAGCTCAAGACACACAGAGGGAGCATTGATACAACTGGGTTAAAATCTGGATAAGAGTGACACCCTGGGAATTATAGCCCATGCAGTAAGAGTGCTGTACATGTGTGCTATCCCAGACATGGGTAAGAGCAAGCAAAGGAAACACACAGGTGTGTAGCACTTACTGAGGGCTCTGTAGTTCTTGCAACCTTGGTGATATGCATTTGTTCCTGAGAAGAGCAATAAAGACAAGGCCTCCTTTTCAGGATGAGCAGGCACCTCTGGCCAAGACCTGCTGCTTTTCTGCTCCCCTGCTTGCATTGTAAAGCTCAGGCATTTCCAACAGGCACCTGGGTAGAACTATAGTAGGTGCCAAGCAAGTGCTCCTGAATGATGAGAAAAGCTACTCCTTTCCTAAGGGGCAGGGGGACAGAACCTGCAAGCTGCAAAACCCTCCAGGAAGCCAGAAGAGAGTTTATATCCCCATACATAATCACTGCAAAACAGAAACCCAAATGGCTTCTGTGTAAACCACCCTTCAACTAACACCTCAGTCAATTCACCAAAGGGCCACTTTAGATAAAACAAAAATGAATAAAGGCAAGAGCCTTTTAAAAGCTAAGTCACATTTACTCCCACACATAGAGTAAACAAAAACATATTTGGTATGTTGTGCACTGCAGTCTACCAAGAATTATTTGTACAATAAAAATGCCCATTCTAAAAGCAGCTAAATGAGGAGAGTAATGACCCACATAGGAAAAACATCAGGAAGATAAATCTAAGTTCTTGGCCTGCTCTAAGGCCTCCTAATATCAGTCTGCTTTCCTATAGTGGATCTCAGCAGTCAGTACTAGTAAACTGATGCAGATTGACTAGCAAAGAAAATTGGTGTATGAGTTCTAGGACTAGGTCTGTGACACTTAAAATGAATGCTTATGTAGTGCTTCAGTCACAAAAGGGAGGTGGATGGGGACGCTGCTGACCAGCACGCAGTGCTCACAGCTGGTTTTGTTTAGAATATATACAGCAACATCCTGACCATGCTAAAACCTTTGGAGAAGAGTAAGTTTACAAAGGGTTTGCCACAAGGTTAAGACTGCCAGTCTGAGATGGAGCCCTAAGTGGTAAAAACTGCATCAAAATGAGGTGGTTCAGATGTGCCACACAGCCCCAAGGGGAATCTTCTGTTGGATAAGAAAAAAACAGGAGTTGCGCACAGCTGATCAGTTCCTCTGATTTCCTTAGCTGTGTGCTCACAAGGCTCTGCTCTTACTCTAGAAATCTCGTGTGCAAGCTTTCCAACTGCTACCCAACTACTACACGGTTTAGATGAGGAAAGGAAAACCTTTTCCAATACCCTTACTGGTTGTTCATGCAGTACTGGACATGATTGATGCTCAGAAGCTCTTTTGGCAGCTTCTGCTTTAGCCCTCCCTAATTCTGAAAGCCCCGTTGTTCTGGAGGAATATTAGCACTTACATTCTGAAGACCCTGTAGATAAAGTCCAGAACAGACTTGCCTAAGTAGCAGGCTATTACAGAGAATTCCTAGGCTCTCCAGACACTTTCAGTTTTGTGTTGTCTAATAATTTTTTTTTAAGTCTATTCCATATTTCATTGGGAAGAATTTGTGATCAAGAGGTGGGCAACAGTTTTTTTTGATGACTATTTAAGTTAAGTGACCCATAAGACTAGGTTGCTGTGATGCCATTTCAGAATTAAGAACAGATAATGTTGATTCCAATTCTGCATCTCTAAGCAGGTAGAGAATGATGGATGTTGCTTGAAATAGCACAGCTTAAAGGCATGTGTATAATCAAGGAGGAAAAAAGAAGTGGCTGCCCTACCTTGCGTGTAATTTGTGAACGGAAAAGTACTTCAGGCTAACCCAGAAGAGCTGGCATGTGACTGTAAGAACAGTGTGGTCTTAATGTCAGAATGGCATGTAGGCGAGAAGCTAGGTGGCAAACCCAGTTACAATAATCTGCTCCAGAGAAATATTTTGGATTGCAGAAAAGGATCTTGGATTATGAAGATGGAAAGGTGAATGGGGTAGGAGAAAGCCAGCAGAGAATGGTTATTCATCTCAGATGTTTGTACTGGAGACACAGAGCATTGAGGGTGCAGGAGCTGCTGCTTCCACCATACTCAACAAAACCTGAGGTTCTGAAACCCCAGCAGTAGTGAATGCTCCTGGGTCCTAGCCCTTCTCTCTTCTTTTAACTGTGCTTGATTACAATTATGAACTACAAAACTAGATAAGCAAAACCCAAGATAATTACGAACTATAACGGAATTATCGTTGAATACATATCTGCTCTCCTGAGTACCCAAAAGCCTCTGTAATTTCTCCTCCTTCAACAGCTTTGGCTCAAGAGAAATGCAGCTGTGTGGACTTGGATGCTACTGCTGAGAAAAGAACCCCTGCAGTTGCACTAAGTAGCTGGATTTTCTTGCCTATGGTCTTTGCCTGAGCTACATTATGACCATGGCTATGCCTACCCAGCTACATTAGACCTGCTCTTGCCTTCCTGGCTTGACCTTGGACCTGTCTTAATCCTATGGACTTGCCTGGCAATCACTGGATTGTGACTGGCCCTGGTTACTGACATTGGACCTTTATGAATAGTCTCTCTCCAGCTTTCTTGTAGCCCCTTTCAGGTACTGGAAGGTTGCGATAAGATCTCCTCTGAGCCTTCTCTCCTCCAGGCTGAACAATCCCAACTCTCTGTCCCCACAGGGAAGGTGCTCCAGCCCTCTGTCCATATTTGCAGCCCTCCTCTGGACCCATTCCAACAGTTCCATTTCCTTCTTACATTGAAGATTCGAGAACTGGACACAGTACTCTAGATGAGGTCTCACAAGAGAGGAATAGAGGGGCAGAATCCCCTCCCTCAACCCGCTGGCCACACTTCTTTCAATGCAGCCCAGGACACAGTTGGCCTTCTGGGCTGCGAGTGCACCTTTCTGGCTTATGTTGAGCATCTCATTGACCAGCACCCCCAAGTCCTTCTTTGCAGGGTCACTCTCAATTGCATCATCCCCCATCGTGTACTGGAAATGGGGATTGCCGCAGCCCAGGTGTAGGACTTTGCACTTGGCCTTGTTGAACCTCATGATGATGAGTAGAATGAAATTTTTAAATCAACAGAATTATGTGTGTATATCTCAAAGCATTGCTCGTAGGTTAGCAACATTATTACTGGTGTGATACCTTCTAAGGAGAGAATTTTTTTTGTTTTGCCTTGGACAGATTTGAATTTAAAATCCATTTGGTGTTGACTTGAGATAGCGCTGAAAGCACCTCAGAACTAGCAAATGCAAAAGTAACAGAAACTACAGCTGTGCTACAGAGCCTGCCTGAAAGGCTCTTCCTGAAAGGTCCAGAGACACCACTGACATTTGCCTGTTTGGAAGAAGACGCAGTGCGATAATTGGACCAATAGAGACAAGGTTCTCACTGAGATCTCAAGGTGATGATGGTGCATCTCTCTCTGCTGCCATGCCTGCTTTTGTCACTCTAGTCATTTACCTTGCTCTTTCTACTCTCAGATACAGAGATGCAAATTCTACCTCTGGACTTCCAGAGCACCACTTATATGCTCCATTCCAGCACATTCCATGTGAGGGAAGTGATAGTATAACACAAAATGATTTCCTCGCTTGAGTGCATTTATAGCTGAAGATCTATGTAAGATTTGTGATGTCCAATTTGTATACCAAATCATTGTCAATGCATTATGACTGCATCTGTTAAAAAAAAAAAAAAGGGTAATTGTCCTAGGCGATTTCCTTCTGAGGTGAACAGAGGCACCAATATGCTTATTAAACCCATTCCACGGGGAAGTCTGCTGTTTTCCTGGAGCCTGGGTCAGAGATGTTACTAGGAAGCTCCATGGTCTGATATAGGTCTCTGATTATTACCTGCTATTGGCTATGCAGGCTGGCAGTGATGCGGTTGTGGAAAGATGTTCAAAAGCCATCAGAAGGCATTTCAGGGCACTAGGGCGATTGGTTCAAGGAGATGGAGCCTAGGTAGCTTTTTCCTCAATCCCATTAGCAGCAGGGAAGAACACTGAAAGGAGCAGGAAAACTCACATGATTAACACATGGGTCAAAGGCTGATGTCATTGGTGGAATTTTAGAGTTTTTGTTTATGGGGTTTACCCAGCACCAGGCCTGCTGGTGACAGACAAGAGTTCAGCTGTCTCAAAGGGGAAAAGGATTCTCATTCATGCGTTGGCATGGCTTATCAAGAGGGCTTCAAACTAGGTTTGAAGGGGGAAGGAGATATAACTAGGCTCTCTAGAGATGGGCTTAGGGGTGGCTTGCCAATGTTGGGAGTTGTAATGGTTTTGCTTTTTAGACCCTCCTTGATAACCAGGTTGTAACTGAGGAAGAACTCAATCTCCCAGTATTCCATGCAATTTTCTACGTAAACCAAGGTATAAATAAGAAGGGGGAGACACCCTTCTCTCTCTTCTCTTCCTGTGGCCCTGGGAGCAGGTTCTCTCTGCTATCAGCTCTGCTCGTGTGGAGGAGTGAGGCCCAGTGAGGCCTTGTGGACCTTGAGAATAGGAGAGTGCCGGCAGTTGCTTAGTAGTCCTGCTATTTAAAGGAGAGTAGTAAGATTTTCTCTTGTTAGTTTTTTTTATTGCTTACTCCTGGGTTTCTAATGTGTATACCTGTTTTGGATTCTTTTTATTCTCTCTCCCTTTTCTCTTGTGGGCAGGGGGAGGTGTCCGGGGTTCCCTTATCCTGTGTACATGGTATTCTAATTGTATATAAGTGTAAATACATGGGTATATAAGTGTGCAGCTTTGGTCTGCTCATTTCAGCATTTCAGTTCTTTTCCCTCCTCCCTTTCCCTTGGTTTCATACAGGGGGTGGGAGAAGGGGCTGCAGACTGTGAGGTTTGGGGGAGGGTCGCACCCAAACCATTACAGGAGTGAAACAGATAGCCCAGCTCAAGTGTATCTACACCAATGCATGCAGCATGGGCAACAAACGGGAGGAGCTGGGATCCATTCTGCAGCAGGATGGCTATGACATAAGACATCATCACACATACGTCGTGGGACAACTCTTATGACTGGAGTGTTGCAATGGATGGTTATAAGCTCTTTAAAAGGGAAAGGCAGGGAAGGAAACATGGTGGGGAGGCTTTGTATGTTAGTAAGGGGTTTGATTGCATTTTGCTCAATGATTGTGAAGGGACTCAAAATTTTCTAAGGCTCAGGAAGGAAAGAAGAGTTTACCACTTGTTGAAGAAGGGGCAGGCAACTCAAGAAGAGCACAGGGATCTCATCAGGTCATGCAGAGGGAAAATTAGAAAGGCAAAAGCCCAGCTAGAACTCAGTCTGGCCACTTTTTTTTAGACATAACAAAAATTGTTTTTACAAATACATTAACAACAAAAAGAGAGTCAAGGAGAATCTCCTTCCTTTATTGGATGATGGGGGGAACATGGCCACAGGGATGACGAAAGGGCTGAGGTACTTAAGAGACTTTAAGAGTAAGACTATTTATCCCCAGCGTATTCAGACCCCTTAGCTGGAAGACAGGGACACAGAGAAGAATAAACTCCCCATAATCAAGGAGGAAGCAGTTAATGACCTGTTACACCACCTGGATACTCACAAGTCTATGGAGCTGGATGGGATCCATGTGAGAGTGCTGATGGAGCCAGCGGAAGAGGTTACCAAGCCATTCTCCATCATTTACCTACAGTCCCAGTTAACAGGGACGTCCCAGATGACTGAAGGCTCGCAAATGTGATGCCCACCTACAAGAAAGGCAAGGAGAACTCGGTGAACTCCACACCTGTCAGCCTGACCTCAGTAGCAGGGAAGATTATAGAGTGGTCCATCTTGAGCACGCTTACCAGGCAAAGCACAGATCAACCAAGGGATCAGGCCCAGCCAGTATGGGTTCATGAAAGGCAGATCCTGCTTGACCAACCTGATCTCCTCCTATAACCAGGTGACCCACCTAGTGGATGAGGGAAAGGCTGCACATTATTTACCTGGGCTTTAGTAAAGCTTTTGACACTGTTTCCCACAGCATTCCCTGAGAGAAGCTGGAGGATCATGGCTTAGGCAGCTGTACTCTTCTCTGGGTAGAAAACCTGCTGGATGGCTGAGCCAGAAGAGTTGTGATGAACAGAGCTAAATCCACCTAGCAGCCAGTCACAAGCTGTGTTTCCCAGGGCTCAGTGTTGGGGCCAGTCTTGTTTAATATCTCTGTCAACGATCTGTATGAGTGGATTGTTTCATCAGTAAGCTTGCAGATGACACCAAATTGGGCAGGAATGTCAATCTGCTCAAGGGAAGGAAGGCTTTACAGAGGGATCTGGATTTATGGGCCAAGGCCAATTGTATAGGGTTTAAGACTGAGTGCTGGAGTCCTGCACTTGAGCCACAACAATTCTTTGCAACACTACAGGCTTAGGGAAGAGTGGCCACAAAACTGTCTGTAGAAAAGGACCTGGCAGTGTTGGTTGGCAGCTGACTGAACATGAGCCAGTAGTGTGCCCAGGTGGCCAAGAAGGCCAATGGCATCCTGGCTTGTATCAGAAATGGTGTGGCCAGCAGGAGTATGGAGGTGGTTCTCCCCTTCTACTCAGCAGTGGCAAGATCACACTTTAAATTCTGTGTTCAGTTTTGGGCCCTTGAGGGGCCAATGTCCTTCCTATAAGAACAACGAGGTGCTGAAGTGTGTCCAGAGAAGGGTAACGAGGCTGGTGAAAGGTCTAGAGCAAAAGTGTGGTGAGAAGCAGCTGAGGGAACTGGGGCTATTTAGTCTGGCAAAGAGGAGACTGAGGGGAGACATTGCTGCCTACAGCTTCCTGAAGGGAGGTTGTAGTGAGGTGGGTGTTGGTTTCTTCTCCTAAGTGACTAGCAACAAGATGAGAGGGAATAACCTCAGGGGAGGTTAGATTGGGTATTAGGAAAGATTTCCTTACTGAAAGAAATGCATGAAGCACTGGAACAGGCTACCCAGGGAAGTGGTAGAGTCACCACCTCTGGAGGTGGTCAAACACATGTAGATGTGGCACTTCAGGACATGTTTTAGTAGGCATGGTGGTGTTGGGCTGACAGTTGGACTTGATGATCTTAGAATCATTAAGGTTGGAAAAGACCTCTATGGTTCTATGAACCAAAAAACTACTCAGCAACTACTCAGCTGGTGTGTTTATTCTGTACCCAGGCTGACCCTGGCAGCTTTAATTCAGGATCCTCCCTCTCTGCCTGAGTGGTTGGATTACCTTGCTTAGAGAACTTCTAGCTTTGTTTTTATGTTCAGCCCCAGTGCCTTGTGTTCCTCCCATTTTGTAGAGAAACTTCATTTACCAGAAATTTATCTGCCATGACACATCTATATTTTTGCTCTTGATGAGGCTAGCTTGAACATTATGGTAACCTCACAGTTGTGACAATTGAGTAAACTGATGCAGACAATCTGATCCCTTTAGAACAGAATCCTACTCTGGAACACATTACAGAAGGTAGAAATACAATTGCTTTTAGTTTGAGGCATTCAGGATTTGTGGGAGGAAGGGGAAAGAGTTTGAAAGAATCCATTGCACGACACCTTTTGTTATAACAAGTGAAAAAGTGATTCTTTTTGCATGCCATTATTTCTAATGAATTAAACTTAATTGAGTGCCTGTCCACTCTCCTCCCAGCCTATAACAAAAAGCCCCATCACTACAGCACTTTAAATGGAACACATGACTAATGATACTCAACCTATGCAGTCTCTATTTCCTGGAAGGATGTAGGATGTCTTGCACATAACCACACTACAGAAAAATTTCTGATCAAAGGAAATTACAAAACTTAAGTTCTTGTAGTGTGTAGTTCTTTCTTCAGTGCCGCTACATTTCTTGAAACAGAGATATGTGAAATGACAGCTTGGTGGCAGAGAAAAGCAAAGGCACAACACCTAGGAATCAAAACTACATTGTTCTGGCTTTCACACCGACAGCAGATGAAAGACAGCTTGGAAAGATCTTTGTTCAAGCAATTGTGTCTCACTGAATGATGTGGCAGGGACAAAGGCACAGCACCAGAAATTAATCTAAACCATCTGTTAAATGTCATCATGCACAAAACGTGTTACTGCATTACCTCCATATCCAGGCATTCAGATTCACATGCTGGCTGGGATACTAAAAGAGTAGAAAAAACTTAAGCTAACAGAAGGGAAATATTAACCTTAATAAAAATCATATGCACTTAATTACCCTCTTCAGAGGAAAGGCAGAAGGGAGTTAGTAGAAGGTACACAAGACTGATAGTAGGCTGTCTGGGGTTTTGCAAAACCAGGTTTCTAAAACCCTGTGGAGGACCCAGAGCTGTAATAGCTGATC
Source organism: Piaya cayana (assembly GCA_013389865.1). Taxonomy (NCBI): domain Eukaryota; kingdom Metazoa; phylum Chordata; class Aves; order Cuculiformes; family Coccyzidae; genus Piaya; species Piaya cayana. Next base: position 10,157 of record WAAB01022671.1, read on the forward strand.
AGGACCGAGGTGCACAGCAAAGAAAAATAAACTCATTGTGACACAGGGAAGAATTCAGAGTTCCTCAGAACAAGGAAATGCCACTGTTGGTCTAAATTCTTGCTCAGAATTATTTGAAGCACAAACCCAAGAACTCAATGCCTAAAGACAATCACTTTTGTAAGTTTTATTCAAGTCTGTGTGCTCTAGTGTTGAGGCAAGGCCTAGATCAGCATTACACTGTAATACAATAATTTTAGCCATTGAACCAAGCCTGCTTGGCATCCTTGGTTTACAATTTACAGTACATCCAAAAAAAGAGCAAAGAGAAAAGAAGTCCCCGAACGCCAACACCTTTAATTAGCTCTTTGCTTTACTTAAATATTGTTCTATGACATAAAATAATTTAATACAAAAAAAACCTGTAATCCAAATACATGTAATACATTGACACAGAACAGAGGAAAGATACAGTAGATTATGCACAAGAGTATTCAGTTGATGTGTTACCTACAGTGAAACAAACTGGACATTAATATAATTTAACTATTTAAGCCCAAAGGGGTCAGAGGCAACAAGTCCAGGTCACAAATAAAGCTTTTTAAAAAATAATGCAATCTTCTTTTCCTCTAAGCTTACTGCTGTACAGAAGTTAAAGGAAGGCTCCAACACATCACTTAATTTGACAACATTTCATCACAGAAACAAGAAAAACTTGGTGGCCTCCATTTATTTTTACTCAGCTCTGGGGTACATTACTGTTTCCTAATATAACTGCTTCATTGTGGGTTCTTCGGGCAAAAGACACTGTCAGGTGCTACTTCTGTAGCAACAGACTTTTGAACACCATGAACAGAAGACAAACAGAGGTCTCCAAAATCAGACTGAAATACTTAAGTGTAAGATGAATCCCAGTCCTGCAAAGTTTAGAGTTACTTATGAAGTACCCAACACCCTACACCAAATAATTTCAACACAAGCAAGAACTACCCCTCATCTCAGAAGAACAGACATGGGGGCATGATCTTACACTAGAGTAATCTACTCACCTTGTTCTTCAGATTTACAGCATTGTACCTAGGAAAGTCAGGTCACTAATTTTTGCATCTGACTTTAAATAGAAGCAGGAGCAGATCCACAATTAATAAGGCAAAAGAAAGAAGTAGCTTATAAAAAGAGGGAGGAAATACATTCTCTGGCTGAGAAATTCTTGGACTTTCAAAGCCACAGAAGAAACATTGTTAAAAGCACAGGTATTTTCCCTGATTTTCCCACCACTGTTGCCCTGCCCACTCCATAAAAGCCTCTCAACTTAAGTCAGGCAAAACATCTCAGATATTTCCAGCTTGTCCTGAATTTATGACAGAGATATTGTATACATTAGCATGAAGTGCTGCGCCAACAGCTGACAAACAAGAACCCAAGAAATCTAGTAACAGTGGTGGATGTTGATCGCTGCTGAACTTGTCGGGTAGCAAACCAGCCTGGAGGGATGTGCTTTGTGAAATAACGAAAAACACCTGAGAAAAGGCCTCAGGTTAAACTCACGTTTGCATATACAACCTGGATGCATCACTTACTGCCCCTTGGCAGCCAGCAATCTGCTAACACTGCAGTCTTTCTGAGAGAGAAGTTCTGAAAGCCTACCCTATTAATGGTAAGAATTAGCAGTCAAATAGGCATGGCACATGCAGTCATGGAAAGGCCACAAGAGTCATCAATCAAACCAGCATTTACCCAGAGGCTTGTGGAGGAACTCTTCCCTCGGGTAAACTGACTCTTTCCTCTGGCAGTCAAAGTTTAGAGCTTGGTCCCTCACCATTAATCTCAATAGGACAATCCTCCAGTTTAGATTAAAAGAGCTTTGCTGAATTGAAAACTTGTGCATTTTAACCCACAGATAAAGATCGCTGAAGTCAGTGCAATCTAGGTATGTAATAAAGAGTTTTCTTGAATTGAGGTCTCTTCCCTTTCAAGTTAAAAAGTTCAATTACCCTGAATATGAACTTTTACTACTAAATGTTCTTGGCTTTATGTGGTTTCTTTCATGACTGCCAAATATGAGGGGCACTGCTGTCTACTGACTTTAGGTGGATCTGGGTACATTCTCCACTTTGACTTTAGCCATCCCCCAAAGAGACCTATGTTGCACAAGAATGGATTTTACCCTCTGCAAAGAGCACTGGCCAGACTGTATGCTTTCTTTTTAATTCCCCCACTTTTTTTTCCTGTGGCTTTTTTCTGTGCAATCTAGAATTTCTGGATGTTATGGCTGTCAAGATCACCTCAAAACCAGAACAATGGCACAACTGATGCAGTAACATCTGCTTGAGATGCAGTTTAAAAAGTTAGTTCAGAGGTATTAGCTGCCTTGTTCACATACAAATGTTAACCCTGTTGACACCGTAAGAGCTGATCACTAAAGCACGCAAGACAGAGGAACAAGTCTACTATGAATATCTGGGCACTCAGTCATTCTGTGACATGGACTGGGCCTGGGAGATGATACATTACCAACACTGAGAAGTGGTCACATCCACAAATCCCGGAAGAACCGAACAAAGCAGCTCAGTTCTACTCCAGCTGTAGTTAAACTCAAGAAGCTCAGTGTGCAACTGAGCTATGCCAAACAGTAATCAGAGGCCAGATTTCTTCTGAGACTCAAAAAGGAGGAACAAAGATCAATGGTTCCCAAAGAATTTGTTCATTTATATACCAAAACCTGCCACTAACATTCTGATCAATGAAGCTTGGAAAAGCACCAGCATATCTTCCTGCTCTGTTACAATGTGTACTACTTAGAGAACAAGAGACAAAAGCATCAGGACATGGCTAGAAACATATTTCTTCTCCCTCAGACCCATACACCTTTCCAAGACAAGGTTACCTTTACCCAACCTCGACATCTGTTCTTGTGAAAATACTGGAACAACCAAGGTAGAACAGGGAGAAAGTGTTACTCGCTCCAAAACAGCATATATAAAATGCATTTTTCTAGTCTTTATGTTGGGGCTTTAGCTGACAACTTTTGAACACTTTTCTAGGTTCTCACTAGCTATCTTGGAAGCTAAATTGTGAACATGCATTACGAGCATAGAAAAGTACAAATAATTTATTATAAGCAAATAAAACTTCAGCATTCCTCCTGCAGATAGTTCCAAGCCCCCTTTTGCTAGCTGTGCATCCATTTGACCTATCAGCTACAGATCTAACAGTAGCCCACTTGACACTGAGCTTACAAATCCACTACACTATACTATACACTAAAAATGCGTCATGGTTCCTTAATAATCACTATATTAGGCTATCTGCACAACATTAGCATTCAGATACAATAAGGACTGTATTTGGATCCGATACACTAGGAAAACAATACTGCAAATACAGGGAAACAATCAAGATTGTGTGTAGGTCTACTTTAAAAGCACATGAGATTTGAAAAAAAATGCGTTCAAAAAACAGACCTTCACTTTCAAAAGCAGTAGTGACCGATATGAAATCACTACTTTTTGGTCTGTGGACAATCGACTTTTCCATAGGTTGGAAACCAGCAAGAAAAATTCCCTATCATTAACTGTTTATTTTGGAAACATACATAGTAAAACAAAGTATAATCTCAATTTATAAAACTGAACTGCTGGTTTTGCTTTTTCATCAGGAACTTGCACGTCAAAGAGCCAAGCATAAGAGTTTGCCTCTCTCCTCCCGCCATTCCAGCCACAACGGCCTACCTATAGCAATTCTTAGCAAAACTTATGCTTGCTTCCCACTCCATCTCTACAAATGAGGTAGCTCAGAATAAGATTAAAAAAACCAACCAGAAATTAAGTAACTACACATTTCTCAAATTCTTCTTTAGAACCCAACTTACTTATGATGCCAAAAGATTACGAAGCAGCTAGCATCCCTCTGTCCTTGAGTTATTACAGTAAGAAGAATAATTTCACTCTCTTATTCTCTGTTTCCTGCAAACCTCTACTTTCCCTTGTCCTAGTTGTGGCTTATGCTTTAGTTTGGAAACATTTTAAGTCAAAGTACATCTAAAACACGTATTGGTTTCTGGTTTATGCCCCAAAATTCTATAGAATCATAGAATCATAGAATCGCCAGGTTGGAGAGACCCATCAGATCATCGAGTATAACCATTCCTAAAAGTCTCTAAACCATGCCCCTCAGCACCTCATCCACCTGCACCTTAAACACTCCAGGGAAGGTTCCAGTGCAGCCCATTCCAGCGCCCAATGACCCTTTCTGTGAAGATTTTTTTCCTAATGTCCAGCCTAAATCTCCCCTAGTGGAGCTTGAGGCCATTCCCCCTCGTCCTGTCCCCTGTCATTTGGGAGAAGAGGCCAGCTCCCTCCTCTCCACAACCTCCCTTCAGGGAGTTACAGAGAGCAATGAGGTCTCCTCTCAG